>CM052707.1:102277988-102292306 GCA_028551405.1 Uromys caudimaculatus
CCCCCCCCCCCCCCAACTGAGCTGAAGATGGCGCTGATGAGGCCAGGATGCAAAGATGCCCAAGTCAGCACTCAGCTTCCCACCTCAGGCCTGACTTCCACCCAGTCCGCAGCTCTGCGCCAGTGTAAGCATCTCACTCCCTGAACTTCCCATCTTTCTGCCCCATCCTTATGTGTGAGAGACTCCGTCTCAAAAAACTAAACTAAACTAAACTAAAATAAAATAAAATAAAAGTGGGTATTGGAGAGACTGCTCCTCCACTACTCACGGGCTGCTCTCATAAAGGACCTGATTCAGTTCCCAGCACCCACATGGCGGCTCACAACCACCAGGGATCTTACGCCCCCTTCTGGCCTCCAAAGGCACTGCACACATGTAGTGCCCAGAAGAACATAAACAGACGGGGGAAAAATAAATAGAAAAGAATCCCATTGTGAAAAATCAGATGTGGTGGTACACAGCTGTAATCCCGGAACTGGGGAGGCTGAGGCAAGGGGGTAGTGAATTATGGGCTACTCTAGGTTATAGAGTGAGACTGTCTAAAAGACACAACCTAGGATTGTTGAGATAGCCCACACCTTTGATGTAGCGCTGCAGAGGAAGAGGCGAGAGGAGCTCTGTGAGTTTGGGGCCAGCCTGGGTTGAACATCGAGACCGTGTCTCCAAACAAACAAACAAACAAACAAACACCAAAAACCAACCAACTAACAAATAAAAAAAAGCAAAGAGAAAATGAAGATGGTAAGCAGATATCAGGCTTGAAAACAGCCATCACAGCAAACTCGCCAAAAGCACCGCACAGGGCCTCAGCCCTACATGTCCTGAAGACTGGTTTCCGGCCTGACTCTGGGAACCTGCCACATGAAACAGCCTCCTAAATGACTCTGACACTGGGGACATCCAGGAATCGAATGTGTAAATCTTGAAGCAGAATCCCTAGAAGCAGTTCCTGGGACAAGGGGACTCACAGCCCAGGCTGAGCCTTGAGAGCCTCGAAGCTAAGTGGGGGCTCCCTGTTCCCTATGCCTGTGCCTTGGCTTCTGGCTCAGGCCACTGTGTGCTCAATAGAACTCCTGGCAGGGATTCCTTGGGTTTCTCTCTTGTCTTTGCTCAGAGAGAGGTTCATGGGTCTCAGAGAGTCAAACAGCATGAAGACTCATGGAGTAGAGAGGTAGAGGAAGATGTGTGTGGAGGGGAGACTGGGAGGCCTGTCACTCACCACTATTGCTGCCCCTCAGAGTCCTTCTCCCCTCGGTTACTTTCCTCAGCATCATGCACGTATGGAGAAGGACCTCCCTGGAGTCAGCCCAGGGGCTGTGCCAGCTGAAGGGTGTCTGTGTCCTTGGGGTTCAGATTTCTCTCTTCTATGGGATGGCAGGCACCCAGACCTAGCCTGGAATGGGGGTAAGTGCCTCTGGCCCAGCCTCCAAGAAGTCCCCAGAGTTATGGCAAGCTGGGGTTCTGGAGTGAGGACGAGCATCCCCCATGGGGTCTGAAGGCATATTCAGAACTATTGAATGTGCCTAAATAAAAGGAAAATGCAGCAACTGGAGCCAACGCTAGTGACACCCGAAACTCTCAAGCTGGACACTTACTCGAAGTGTCCCCAGATCCTACACAGGGCACTTGTCCTGGGGAACAATGGGGGTGCTGGCATGGGGCTACTCCCTAGCCCAGCAGTCTTAACGTTTCTCTTGGTGGGGAATGGGAGGGGATGCACGGTGATACCACCCCACTGCCCTGAGGGGATCTACGGTGGCAAGTGGAGGTGCGGTGTGTGCCCCTCAGTGCCGCCCCTTCTTGGTGGGCACTGGGGGCTGCAGTGCCCAGTAGGAATGCCCACTAGGTGGATGCTGAGGTTTGGGCCCCTGACTAAGAGGGTCCTATGCAATCCAGATCTCCCTCCTGTGGGGATGAGGGAGAGGGCCCTGAACTTGCAGTGGGCCGAGCTCTGCTCAAGGTCATGCAATCTAAGACGTGGCATGACTCAGAGGGACTTAGAGCTGGGCCCTGCTCAGCTGCTGTACCCAGGGGACTCTGAGGTGCTTGGCCACCCTGTCTGAGTCACCCCAGCCCTGGGGCAGCCTGGCCAAAGCCTCTCAGTCCACAGAGCAGCACAGGCAGTGCCCTGGGACCCTGAAGCACCTCAGGTGCAAAAAGCCAGGATGGCCTTGGCGGGGTAGAGTTTGGGGGTGGGGGGCACTGAATAATGGGGTGGCTGACCTAGGGCCTGCAGACTAGGGGTATGATGGAGAACAGGCAGTTTTAGGGACTCAAGGGAATGGTGGGGCTCCCTGGGAGTCAGGAAGGGTCTCAGAGGAGGTAAGGAGTCCTGAGAGAGGGGCTTGGTCATAGGGTGCAGGGTTCTATGGGTGGCAGTGAGGGACCTGGGCCTCAGCCGGCAGTTCGCAGAGGGCATGTATGAGGGGACGAAGGCCCAGAAGGTCCCGAGTGATGCTCTGCGTGGCCAGGCAGGGGTGGGGCGACTGGGAGCTGTCCATGGTGACCGCTGGACTCCCGGGGACAAGCAAAGCCTGGCGCTGTGGCCGGGGAGGGTGGGGCCGGAACAAAGGGATCATGGTGGCTTGGGGACCCCTCCCCACCCTCTGTGGCCGCGGCTGCCCCGCCGCCTACCTGGGCCGCTGTGGTCCCCGCCGCTGAGCTGCTGTCCGCGCCGCCGCAGTCCCGATGTCCCCGCCCCAGCTGCGCTCCGCCCCGCCCGCCCCGCCCGCCCGTCGGGACCCGGGCCCGGGCAGCTGCAGCCTCAGGTCACCGCCAAGCCCGCCCTGGGTGTCCATCAGCAACCGGGGGCATGCAGAGTTCTGGGCATCGGGACACCCACACACACGCGCACCACGTGGCCACCTGCACCTCAGGGAACGCGGGTGGGTAACAGGGCCCAGGGTGCAGGGTGAGATCCTGGAGACACGGTGACCGATAGTCAAGGGTCGCCCCAGCTGCAAAAATGGAGAGCTGAGAATGAGGGGTAGTGTGATCCAGGTCAGATCAGCGAGGGGCAGAAGGAGGTGATGGAAGAGGGTGTGAGCTGAGTACATAGACCTTAGTTTAAGACGTCAGCCACACTGGGGAGCCGGAGGCAGGGGAATGGCTGTGAGTTTAAAGCCATTCTGGGATACAGAGTAGAGACCCCTAAGGGAGAAGGAAGGAAGGGTTCAGGGAGAAAGGAAGGGAGAGAGGAATAAAAGGCAAAATAGCACAAAGAATTCCAGTATTGGAGTTGTAACTTGGAGGGTCAATCGGTCCCTTGGTAGCTTTGGGATCCATTCTGAGTGCTGCAGAGGCCCAGCCTGATGACGTCGGCCTGTCATCCCAGCACTGGAGGCAGAGGTCCAGCCTGATGGCGTCGGCCTGTCATCCCAACACTGGAAGCAGAGGTCCAGCCCGATGGCGTCGGCCTGTCATCCCAACGCTGGAGGTAGAGGTCCAGCCCGATGGCGTCAGCCTGTCATCCCAGCACTGGAGGCAGAGGCCCAGCCCGATGGCATCGGCCTGTCATCCCAGCACTGGAGGCAGAGGCCCGGCCCGATGGCGTCGGACTGTCATCCCAGCACTGGAGGCAGAGGCCCGGCCTGATGGCGTCGGCCTGTCATCCCAGCACTGGAGGCAGAGGTCAGCCTCCCCTACATATTTTCTGGAAAATGTGAGACCTTGCCTCAAACAAACAAACAAAAAGAAGACAAGAGAAAAGGACAAAGTCCCCACTGTTCTTCTGGTGTGAGGTCTAGGGTAGCGCCGCGCGGATGCTCTGGCCCCACCCACGCCCTGCAAGGAAAACAGAGCATTAAAGATTTGGGCCAGTGAGAGCGCTCAGAAGGTAAAGGTGCTTTCTGCCAAGCCTCACAGCCTGGGTTGGACCTGAAACCTACTTGGTGGACAGAGAGGGCCAGCTCCAGCAAGTTGTCCTCTGATTTCCACACACAGAGAAACTGATAAAGATAATGTCACTTAAATTTTTTTTTCTGAGACAGGGTTTCTCTGTGTAGCCCTGGCTGTCCTGGAACTCACTCTGTAGACCAGGCTGGCCTCGAACTCAGAAATCCACCTGCCTCTGCCTCCCAAGTGCTGGGACTAAAGGCGTGAGCCACCACTGCCCGGCTTAAATTTTGTTTTAATTTTTAGATTTATTTATTTGTATTTTCTGTGTATGAATGCTTTGCTTGTATGCCTGATGCCCTCAGACATCAGAAGAGGACCATGGGTCCCCTGGAGCTGGAGTTACAAGCAGTTGTGAGGCACCATGTAGGTGCTGAGAATTGAACCCAGATCCTCTGGAACAGCTGTTAACTACTGACTCAGCTCTCTGAACACTGGTTTTGTCTGTTTGTGGTAGGGTCTCCTCTGTAGACCAGGCTGGCCAGGAGCTCACAGAGATCCTTCTGCCTCTGCCTCTTAGTGCTGGGATTAAAGTCATGTGCCACTCTGCTCCCAGCTAAAGGCTGGACCCCAGGCTCACCCACTTCTTCCCTGCTCAATTCTAATTTGGCCCCTTCTCCCTGGGTCACAGCACAGCGTCCTTCCTGGCTTTGGCTTGGAGTCAAGGATCTCCAAGGCTGGCCTAGCTCTCTCTTTGCTATTTGTGCCCATTCATCCTAGGCTGCCTCAAGCTGTCACCTGAAGAATTTACCTCCTTCTTACCCTGGCCCTGTGGGAGTCCTTCAGAGGGTGGCTCAGTTCCCCTACCCCGCCTCAAGATGGAGACAGCCTAGTGGGAAGCCAGAGCTCTGTTCTGGAAGACCCTGTCCTACAGAAGTACCCCAGGCTACAGTTTCACTTCACTCCTCAGAGGAGCTGGAAATAAACCCATAGAGTGGCCCTATTTCTTGGGTGCTGAGAATTGGGATGGGGGCTTACAGCTAGCAGGCAGGCTTCCTCTGTCTGTGATGGCTGCCTGGGTCCCCTGAGAGATGGGGGGAGGGGATCTCAGCCCAGCTCTGACCAGCTCCTTGGCTTTCCTTCGGGCACCAGCCCAGGCTGACTCACTGGAAGGAGCCTGTCCACATGCTGATGCTATTTATAGATACCAGGCCAGGCTCTGGGCATAAGAGCCACTGAAGACAACCTTAGTTCCTGTCTCCCCTTGCAGTAGTCCTCTGTGTGGGGACACTGCACTCTGCCCTGCCTTGTTGGGCTGTATAGGGCAGAAACTCAGGAACTGGGACTCAGGAACCTGAGATCAGTCAGCCTGCACTGCATTCTGAAGTTCTAGCCTGTCTGCCATGTCCTACACACCCATCACCTGTTTTGTTTTGTTTTGGAAACAGGGTTTTTCTGTGTAGCCCTGGCTGTCCTGGAACTCACTCTGTAGACCAGGCTGGCCTCGAACTCAGAAATCCACCTGCCTCTGCCTCCAGAGTGCTGGGATTAAAGGCGTGCGCCACCACTGCCCGGCTTGATACTGTCTTAAAAACCAAGGTGAGGCTTGGAGGTGGCTCAGCGGTTACAATACCGGCTGCTCTTGCAGAGAACATGGATTTAATTCCCAGCCCCTACATGGTGGCTCACAAACTATTTATAACACCAGTTCCAGAGGATCTGATGCTCTCTTCTGGCTTCCACAGGCACTGTGTGCAGACTCACATGCCCATGTGTGTACACACACACACACACACACACACACACACACACACACACACACACACCAGCCGAACAAAGCAAGCTCCATGGGCTGCACTCTGGAGCCTAGTATTTTGTTGTTTGTTAGTTTGAGACAGTGCACCTCCATATAGCCCTCAGCAGCCTGGACTCTATGGAGACCAGATATGATGCTGTCTTCTGGTCTCCTTGAGAACTAGGGACCCATGTGGTGCAAAACATCCATTCACAAACAAAATAGTTTAAATCTTCACTTGTTTATTCATTTTGAAATAGGGATCACTTGTAACCCTGGCTGGCCTGGAGCTCACAGAAATCTGCCTGCCTCTGAAGTGCATGGATTAAAGGTTTGGGTAACCATGCCTAGCTTAAAAACTGTTATTGCATACATTGTGGGTGTGGGACAAGCACACACAAGTGTGTGCATGTGTGCCTCTGAGCACCTGTGGAGATCAGGACAGTGAAGGAGTCAGTTCTGTCAGCACATGGGTCCTTGGAGTCGCTCACCCACAGTGCCCCTGGATTTCCCTTTCTTCTATGGGAGCACTCACTAATGATGTTGTGGAGTTCTGATGTCATTTCTCTCATCACTGGGGGGTGTCCCCAGGAGGACTTGTACTGTGCTGACATCTGGGACACATGTAATTGTCCTCAGCCATGGAGCTCCTAACTTGGTGCAGGTGGACTCCAGAGACAATGGGGGGGGGGTGCGTGTGGAGCCCAGGATGCCCCATAGAAAATACACTAGGCCCATGGGGGAATACCAAGCTGAAAAGCTTCCTTGGGCAGGTGGGATGCAGGGCAAAGATCAGTCAGGCCCCTGCAATGCAGTGAGGGCAGGACGCCAGGAGCTGGCTGTGCCTGATCCCGCCTGCACTAATCACTTCCGTTACAGGAACACAAACAAGCCGTAGGAAAAGCTGACATGCTGTTATTACACACACAGATCAGCAGTGAAGCTGGGCCACCCGCACCGCCCTCTCTCTCCTCCAGTCTCTGTATCCCTGCTGTGTCCCCCAACAGGAGGCAGTGTGTGGGTATGGCCTGGGCCCGCGGCCTTCTGGGCCTTCTCCTTCATGACAGCTGCACTGGTCCTAGCATAGCCCAGGGTCTCCTGGGGCTGGGGGGAGGGGCTGTCAGCTAAACTGCAACTTTCAGTAAGAGACACAGAGGCCCCCAGTTGCCAGTGAGCCAGTGCTTGGGATGACTCTCAGAGACTCAGAGGGCTAATGGTGAGGGTCCAGGTCCACAAGCTGCTGTCCCCAGGGGCAGAGCAGCTGGTGCTGGGAAGGAGAGAGTGCCATTTTATGCACCCATGGGGAAGGTGCAGACTCCCTGTTGGGATGGCCAGACTAGGGTCCTGGCTCTTCCTACTCTGGCCTAATCTTTGTCATCTGCAGTGGGGCCTACCTGGGGCAAAGGGAAGCTGGGGAAGCTTCTGGATGTCCCACCCCATAGTTAAGTTCAGGGTAGAAGAGCACAGTAGGCCCAGGTGGCACCGTGGGCACGTCCCCACACCTGCATGGATGGGTTTGACGTCATGGGGCTCAGCAGTGTCTCCTTGGAAAAGCACCCCAGAAACTGCTAGGAGAGGCTTCAAACATTGGCGGAGTGGGCCCCTCACTGGGAGCCCTGAGTTCTTACATGCGTGTGCCCCAATATCTGCAAGCAGCATGTGAACCTGGGCTTATTCCAGCACTAAGGCAGCCCAGGCATCGGGGCTCTGAGGACAGTGCTCAAGCCCCAGCTGTCCCCAAGGCCCTGCCTCTGTGCCTTGTATCATCTGAGTGTAGCTGGGTAGGGGACACACTAGACAAGTCATTTTGGTCACCTGGCCATGGTGACAGGGCACTAGAGAGGAGTCTGACATGGGGGCAGTGTTGAGGTGAAGCCTGGTAAACAGACCCCAGGTTAGGGAAGGTGGTGAGCTGTGGCAGGCTTATGTCCCCAGAATAGAGTCCTCACTCAGGCTGTCCCAAGATGCTGGCATTACCATGGTGACATACAGCATCGTTGCCAGGTGCTGAGTTTCCCCTGCTCCTGCCTGCATCCTGGTAGTTTTCCCTCAGGATGTGGCCCTGGAGTCTCACTGCCATTCCCTCTGCAGAGGAGGCCCCTCCACTCTGGTGATTGTGACATAGCAAGAGAACAAGAGGGGCTGTTCCTGAGGGCCAGGCGTCCCCTTGCTCATGTGACCCACATTTACTGTTCTTGTCATAAACTGTCACCTGTCACACAGGAGCAACCAGAAAAACTCAGGGTGAGAGTGGTGGGCAGGGCCTTGACTCCACAGAGAACATGGCAAAATCCCTGGGGTTGCTGCTGCTCCTCATCTGTCAGTCCCTACCCGTGGCTCCATTCTTGATGGCTCAGGAGTGACAACAAAAACGGGCGGGGTGACGGGATATGAGGTGACATGGCCACACAGGCTTTGGTAAAGAACTTTAAGATGTTTTAAAAAGCAGTGTCTGTAGGGCCAGGTTCCGGCGGAGGGCAGAGAACGGTGACCGGCCCGGGAGGCCCGTGTGTTAACCGTGGCCCATGAACACGGCTGGCGAGGGACGCACTCGGTGTCCTTCGGGGATTCGGGGCTCACCACTTGAGAAAGACCATGCCGGCTAGAACGGCATAGCCCAGCACCAGGGACAGCACCTTCAGCAGCTGCTCGCTCCTCTCCTCCAACTCCTTGGCCAGGATCTCCATGAAAGTGACGAACAGGAAGGTGCCACCGGCTAGACCCTGCAGCAGCGCCGATGCCACGCTGCTGGCCACGCTACGGGCACTCTCGATGCCCAGGCCTAGCCCAATGCCCACTGGGATCATGGCGCTCACGGTCACAGCCAACTTGGCCGCGTCCCTCAGGGGTACCGCGCTGCGGGCCATGCTGATGCCCAGGGCCACAGCCACCAGCGTCTCGTGGACCGCCACGCCAATGAATAGACTGACCACACGCTCCCCCTCCTCCTGCAGCCCCAGCGCCAGGCCCTCAAATACCGAGTGCGCGGACAGCGCGAAGACCAGGCTGAGCAGCCGCAGCGGCCCAGGTCTTCCCAGCTCTCGCAGCCGTAGCCCCGCGCCATGGGTGTGCGTCGTGGGCTCAGGGTACAGGCCGTGGCTACGGCCGCCCACACCCATGAACGGGCTTTCGTACTCCGAGTCGCTGCCCGCGTCTGAGCCAGCGTTGAAGGTCTCCAGGTCTATAAAGGGAGGCCGCTCCCGGCGGAAGGTCAGCACCAGCTGCTCCACGAACACGGTGAGGAAGAAACCCACCATCATGAGCGTCTCGGCCAGCGGGTAGTCAGTGCTGATGTGGCCCAGGTTCAGCACCTGCCGCAGCTGTGGACACAAGGCCGGGTCAGCTGCAGGCCTCCCCTCCCGGGCAGGGGCACTCAGAAGGCTAAGGCAGGAGGACTGCAGGTTCCAGGGCTACCTGGGCCCCAAGGAGACCCCACCGCAAGCAATCAGACACAGCACAGAGAACAGGGCATGGTGGTGCATGATTCTAATCCCAGCACTCAGAAGCAGGCCAGGGCCACACAGAGAGACCCTGTCTCCATAGGACAACAAAAAGACATAGCGCAAGTCATATCAAGGTTAAAACAGAGAGGGTCGAAGTGTGACTGACAGGCACAACTCTGTCTTGCATGGCTTCCACTCCCAGCATTGCCAAAATCAAGTTATTAACAGGAAAAAAAAAAAAAGGAAAGGCCAGGGTCAAGACACTTGCCACCAAGCCGGACAACCTGAGTTCAAACCCCTTGGGACCCACATGATGGAAGGCAGAAAACAACTCCAGAAAGCCTCTGATCTCCACATGAGCATCCACACACCCACACACACACGTGCATTAAATACATATAAAATACAAGGGAAAACAGTGCAGAGAGACACAGACAAAGCTGCTGGCTCGCCTGGCCTGGGCTGTTCCGAGATGATTCCAGTCATGAGATACAGCACTGTGAACTCTGCTTGCTGCAAAGGGTACTGGGAGCCCAGCCCTGCATGAGGGAGCTGTCACGTGTACACTCGAGGGAGAGAGTGGAGAGCAAAACCACTGAGGGCCCAGGGTTCCAGCAGGAGGCGCTGCCGCAGGCAGCTGCAGAGCAAGACCTGCTCACCTCAGATTCCTTGCTGGCTCAGACAGCAGCCACTGTAGCCTGTGGTGGGCTGGGGTCTCACCAAGGGTCCCAGCAGCAGGAATCCTTGCTCACTTCTGGCCAAGGATGCCCCAGCCCCAGGTCTTCCCGTGCTCACTGCAGCCTTGACAGAGGCTTTCCCAGGCTATAGGACTGAGGTCAACAAGTCCTAATGGCCAGGGTAGCTGCTGGGAGGCCAGGCCCACCCAGGTCTGATATGACTCCCTTCACAGATGCAGAGCTGGCAGCCCTCACTAACTCTACAGTCTCAGATACAACCGTCATCTGAAGAATGTTCCACCGTCTTCCACCCTGCTCATGGCCCATGCAACCATACTGATGGTGACAGGCTGGGGCCTCTCCAACCACAGCCAGTGAGAAATGAGCCCCAAGGCTGACAAGTGGCCAGGATGTGAACCTGGCCACCTCCAGCTGCACACTGAGATGGGACCATAGGCCAGGATGTGTCCTGGTGTCTGTCTCCTGGGTCCCTGAGAACCCCAGGAAACTCTGCTCAGACTCCTGCTGGGCCCACAGGAGACACACCCACACTGTGTTGAGGTGGTATCTACCAGTCTGTTATGCAGCAAGAGCTGACGGAGAGGAACCAGCAGGAGCGACTGCATATGGCCTGTGGACTCTGGAGTGGGCACTCTGTCTGAAATTCCCCACCCACTGTGCTCACCTGTGGGACAGCCCCAGTGCCCAGGTAAAGAGAGAAGGCTCAGAGAGGGAAGCGGCTGACCTAAGGCCACACAACAATTTGCTTTCTCCTCCCTGTCTTCCTCGAGCATCCATCGGTGTTGAAATGCATTGGCACTTGGGAGATGATGGTATGCATGAAGACCTGGGCTGGAACCCCAGAGCCCACCTGGAAAACTGGGCGTGGTAGCACATGCCTGTAAGCACAGGCCAGGGCGGAAGGCAGAAGCAGAGGGATCCCTGGGGCTTACTGGCCTCCTCTGCCTCAGTAAACTCCAAGTTCAATAAGACCCTGTCCCAGAAAACTGAGGTGAACAGGACTACAGAAGACACCAACCTCTGAGCTTCACACACACACACACACACACACACACACACACACACACACACACACCCCGCACATGCACCTGAGTCCCCCAACCCTCCAGCTACACACCAAGCCTCACCTTGTCTCTCACTGCAGGCAGCAGTGCATTAAAGCATGTAGCCAGGAAGACGCCACCCCCAAAGGTATTACAGAGAGAGAGGACCTTCTTCGAGCGGTGCGCCTTCTCGAAGTCGGCCTCGATGACCTTCACAGGCAGCAGAGAGCCCAGAAGCATGAAGAAGAACACGCCCACCATGCAGAGGACCTTGGCCACCAGAAGCTTCATCATGGTGGCTGCCTGGGTCACACGGGTCTCCACAGGGTCAAAGCACAAATGGAGTCACACACCAAAGCCTGTGGGGGCTACCGGCCCCAGTCGCAGAGCCAAGCACTCATGGCTCTGCTCAGCAGCTGTGAGGACAGGGCAGACATGTTAGCTGTGTGGTCACTAAGTAATGGTGGTGACCAGTCGGGTCCCACTGGGCCTGCTATTCTACTCTAGGACTCAAGGACATGGACATTCATGCTTGTGTAATTGACGGTGAGGACACAGGGCTGGAGAGGTGGCGCAGGCAGGACAGGCTTGTGCTACAATGTGAGGACCTTAGACAGGAGGCTGCCTGGGGCCTGCTGGCAGCTAGCCGTAAAGAACCAGTGAGCTCCAGATTCATAAATCCCTGACTCCAGAACTAAGGTGGAGAGCAACTGAGGAAGACACTGGATATGGACCTCTGGCCTTCAGTACACGCATGCACACATTCACACACATGTGCACATACACACATTCAAAATCACACATATGTGCACACACACACATTCACACATTCACATGCATGCATATTCACACACGTGCACATGCACATTCACATGCATGCACACACATGCACATTTACACACACATGCACACACACATTCACACACATGCACATTCACACACATGCACATTCACATGCATTCACACACATGCACATTTACACACATGCACATGCACACACATTCACACACATTCACATACATGCACATTCACACACGTGTGCACACACACGCACATTCACACACATGCACATTCACACACATGCACATTCACATGCATTCACACACATGCACATTCACACACATGCACATTCACATGCATTCACACACATGCACATTCACACACATGCACATTTACACACACGCACACACACATTCACATACATGTGCACATACATTCACATGCACACACATTCACACACATGCACATTCACACGCATTCACACACATGCACATTCACACACACATGCAGGGCACCGGAAACTGAACACTATTTAGCACCTGGGTCCCTGCTGCCAGGTGCTTGGTAATCACCTGAGCCGAGTGGCCTCCAGGCCGAGCATAAGCACGGAGCACTCCCATCGGTGCCAGACACTCTCAAAGGTGCTGCTGCCCTGACAGAGAATCCCAACCTGTTACCCCAAGGTCAGGCCTTACATAACTGGTGCCACCCCTTCTGCCTGGAGCATCCCCACCCCACATCGCTGGATCCTCCAACATGTTCTGTCAATGGGAAGGGCCTCCTGTAGACTACCTGACTTGTGCCCCCAGCTGCACCCCCGGTACCCACCTTGAGGCTTGGTTCAGGACAGGTGCAAGGTGACAGCTGGCTCAGTGGATGTGATGGCCAAAATGTAGAGTTGTTCTTACGTGTTCTCCTGCCTCACAAAGCATGGGTCGTTAGGAGTGACGCTGCTGGCCACACCCCTGCTTGCCCTCTGAAGTCAGAGCCGCCCTCTCTCTGCCCTAGCCCTGTCCCTTCTACTGCACCAAAAGGAACTGTATATATCTGAGTTGTCCTGGGACTTTGGAGGTGGAAACGGGACCACCACAGGGACATGCTGCCCAGCCCCCTGTCCCAGGCAGCAGCTCTAGGCTCAGGTGGGAGACCCCACCTCACTATGTAAGCAGAGGCTGGAGGTGGCTTAATGCTTAAAGCACTGGGTGCCTTTCCAGAGGAACTGGGTTTGGTTCCCAGCACCCACATGACGGACAACCACCTGTAAATCTAGCTCCTGGGGACCCAATGCCCCTTCTGGCCTCTGCAGGCACCAGGCGCATGTGTGGTGCACAGCCATGAAAACAAGCAAAACACACATAGATGTAAAATTTTAAATTATGGGAGTGATGAGTGAAGATACTGACACTGATGCCTGGGCTCCCCACATGTGCATGCACGTGGTCTGCGGGACGTGCCTATCGCCTTAGTACACGGAAGAGGAGACGGGACAAGGGCTACATGTTTGAGACCAGCCTGGACAGTGAGGAAGACCCTACCTCAGAATAAAGCAATACAACAAAAATTAAAAATAAAATTCAATTTAAAAAGGAACAAAAGAATGAAACAAAGCTCATAAGGTAAAGGTGCCGGCACCAAGCATGGGGACCCAAGGCGGAGAAAGAATGGAGTCTCACAAATTGTCCTCTGATTGCCCACACACACAACCCTCCCCAATAAATATGCAGGATTTTAATCCCAGCACTTGGACGGCAGAGGTAGGCAGATCTCTGCATTTGATGACAGCCTGGTCTACAGAGTGAGTTACAGGAGAGCCAGGCTTACAAAGAGAAACCCTGACTTGAAAAGAAATATAAACAAACAAACAAACAAATAATAAAATAGTAGCAACAGAGACAGCTCAGCAGTTGAAAGCACTGGTTGTTTTTGTGAACGACCTGGGTTGCACTCTAGGCCAAAGGGATCCATGCCCCTCTTTTGGCCCCTTTGAGCACTGCATACATGCATAAACACATACAGACACATAAAATAAATTTAAAAAATAAAATTTAAAAATGAAAATAAAATACGAAAGGAAAGTAAATTAGGATGAAATAAGTAAGGTTAAAATTAAGTTAAACTTTAAAATTAAAATATTATAAAGGACATAATTAACCCAATTTTTAAAAATTAAAAACAAGAGCCGGGCAGTGGTGGCGCACGCCTTTAATCCCAGCACTTGGGAGGCAGAGGTAGGTGGATTTCTGAGTTCGAGGCCAGCCTGGTCTACAGAGTGAGTTCCAGGACAGCCAGTCTACTCAGAGAAACCCTGTCTCAAAACAACAACAACAACAAAAAATTAAAAACAAAAATAATTCCCTTAAAGTCCTTCCCTCCGCTGCTGTGAACAGAAGGCAAAGTGCATACAATAGGCGCCCAAATGATGCCAGAAGACCGGGTGGGGTAGGGATAACTCGGGTACTCTCAGAATCGGGCCAGTCGGGTCAGGGCTGGCCGGACGACAAGGTCGGTCTTTCCTTAAGCATTTGCTGAGTGCCTACTGTGTGCTCCACGCAGTCTCACTCTGGAGCAAGGACTCTGTGAACAGGCAGGCACGCTCAGCCAGGCCTCTCGGCTCCGCCCCGGCCCGGCCCCGCCCCAGCCACGCCCAGACCCTTCTTATACCTCTGACAGTCCCTCAGACCTCCAGCCAGTGCCACCTGCCGCCAACTGACCCTCGGTCGGGACC
>CM052707.1:102292806-102305754 GCA_028551405.1 Uromys caudimaculatus
TGAGTGCCTACTGTGTGCTCCACGCAGTCTCACTCTGGAGCAAGGACTCTGTGAACAGGCAGGCACGCTCAGCCAGGCCTCTCGGCTCCGCCCCGGCCCGGCCCCGCCCCAGCCACGCCCAGACCCTTCTTATACCTCTGACAGTCCCTCAGACCTCCAGCCAGTGCCACCTGCCGCCAACTGACCCTCGGTCGGGACCCCGCCGCAGCGGACCAGCCGAGACCCCCGGGACTGCGAGCCGCTGCCCACGCCCCGCCCATGTCAGCGTCTATTGGACATTGTCAGTGCCACTCGACAGAACCCATAGTCTATTGGTCGTAACTGCTGCCAATCATTATGCAACGCCTACCGGCTCCGGAAAGCAGTTTCCTCCTTTATAAACTTGAGTGCATCTACCAAATAATTCCGATAAGAAACACGTACTTGGTGACATGGTTCCGGAAGGAGGGCCTACATCCCGGAGCTATCCAGGGTCGCGTGGTACTGAATGAATGTGGATGGAGTTTTGGCAAGAAGCTATTTCCTACAGAGTGAGTTCCAGGACAGCCAGGGCTACACAGAGAAACCCTGTCTCGAAAAACAAACAAACAAACAAAAAAACCCAAAAAACAAAACAAAAAAAGGCGAATGAGCATTCTTGAAGCCTTTCCTCGTGGATTAAGAAGATACAGGCATCCACCAAATATCTATTGATAGCCAGAATAAATCATTCTACCCATACCTGCAGCCCTGGAAGAGTCTCCCGAAGTGACATGGCACCTGAATAGAACCTACAGACACCACACAGTATGCCTTATTTTTATAGTCATTTATTTGTTTGAGCCACGATCTTGCTGGGCAGCCCAGGCTGGATGGCATGCAGATAGCTCAGAATCCTCCTGCATCAGCTTCCCGACTGCTTGGATTGTAGGTGTGAGCCACCATACCTGGTCTCCTGCTGTATATCTATAGCACGTCACACAATGTAAGTGCTATGTAAACAGTGGTTTTACCATGCTAGAGAACAAAAATGGCAAAGAAGCTTCTGTGTTCACTGCAGATCAAAGCTTTAAAGAACATTTTATTTTTACACATGGTGATGTATGTCTGTCATCCCAACACTCAGGAGACTGGAGCAGAAGGCCCACATATTCCAGGACTGGCTTACATAGTGATACACTGTATCAAAACAACCAAGCAAGGCACACTAATACATGAACCTATCCTGATGTATGTGGCACAAACTTCTTATATTTTCACTTATTTAGTTGACTTTTGAGACAGGGTTCATGGCTGTCCTAGAACTCACTCTAGACCAGGCTGGCCTCAAACTCAGAAATCTGCCTGCGACTGCCTTCCAAAGTGCTCGGAGTAAAAATATGTGCCACCATTGCCCATCTTTATTTATTTTTTAAAAAAATATTTATTTGGTTTGATTTTATGTGTATGAGTGCTTTGCCTGCATGTCTGTCTATGCACCATGTGTGTCCCTGGTGCCCAAAGAGGTCAGAGGAGAGTGCTGCATGCCCTTGGAACAGAGTCACAGGTGGTCCTGAGCTGCAATGTGTGAACCAAACTTGCATTCGCTGCAAGAGCAGCCAGTCCTCTCAACTGCTAAGCTATGTGTCCAGCCCTGGTTTCTTTCTAATTACTAAATAGTATTCCATTGTCTGGATTAATTAGATCTACTTGAATGTTGCTGGAGAGTTGGGTGTTTCCAGATAAGTCATTTCTAAACTAGTTAATTTAAAGCCATTGTGTGAAGAACAGTGAAGCCTGGGGACTCTCTCCTCCCTGGCTACCAGACAGTACAGATGGGGGTCCAGTGTATACTCGTCCTACAACACAGCCACATCCCTGTGTATCTAGTCAATAGAAACTAATACATATTCAAAGATTTGAAGTACATATGGCTGACAGCATCATATGAATAAAGGCCTGTGTTCATCAACATGTCACTATAACAAACATCCTGAACCAATTAACTTTTTGTTTGTTCATTAATTTTTATTCAGACAGGATTTCTCTGTGTATCCCTGACTGTCATAGAACTTGCTTTATAGACCAAGCTGACGTCGAATTCAGAGATCTGCCTGCTTCTGCTTCCCAAGTCCTGGGATAATACAACTAACTTATCTTTTTTAAAAGGTCTAGAAGAAATAATGGCATATGCCTGCCATCCTAGCACTTGGAAAACTGGGGCAGGAAGAAGAGGTCAGACTCGGGTAATTCCTAAAGTCAAGGCCAGGCAAGACCCCTTGATGCCCTACATGGAAGGGCTAGGGAGACATTGAGATGGGTCCGTGGGTCAAAGGAACTTGGCTCACAAGATCAGTGATCTGACTGCAGTGCCTGGGACCGTCCAGGGTTGGAGAAGTAGCACAGACTCTCAAGTTGTTCTCTGACCTCCAAGCACATGTCACATCACATACATGTGCCTGAACCCTCACTGTGCAAATGTACACGAAGTAATAACGATTACAGCATTTACTTCGTACGTGCTGGGCTTATCTATGCATAGTAGTGCAAGCCTTTTCTCCCAGCATTCAGGAAAGAATAGAGGCAGGTAGATCTCTGTGAGTTCAAGACCAGCCTGATTTAAATATCAAGTTCCAGGACATTCAGGGTTACATAGCAAGATTGTGGTGGTTTGAATAGGTATGGTCCCCATACATTCATGTGTGTGAATGCTTGGCCATGGGGAGCGGCCCTATGAGGAGGTGTGGCCTTGTTGGAGGAGTTGTCCTGTGCAGGCAGGCTTTGAGATCTCCTATGCTCGAGCTCTGCTCAGGGTGGAATTTGTCTCCTCCTGGATGCCTTCAGATCAATATATACAACTCTTGGCTGCTCCTGCGCCATGCCTGCCTAGATGCTGCCATGCTTCTTGCCTTGATGATAATGGACTGAACCTCTGAACCTGTAAGCCAGTCCCAATTAAATGTTTGCCTTTACAAGACTTGCCTCGGTCATGGTGTCTGTTCACAGCAGTGAAACCCTAAGACAGAAAAACTGGTCTCAAACAAAAGGAGCTGAGAGTGAAAGGCTCACAGCTGAAGCTCTGGCATTTGAGAAGTTGAGGCCAGCCTAGGCTACAAAATGAGACCTAGCTAAAGATTTTTAAAAGATACAAATGGGCAGCTAACAACCATCCATGACTCCAGATCCAGGGGATCTGATGGCGGATGGTAACCTCCATGCCACCAGACATACATGCAGACAAAATACTCACACACTCTAATAATAAAATAACTTTTATAGATATAACTGGCTCTGGGGCACAGCTCAGGGGCTAACAGCACTGGCTGCTCTTGCAGAGGAACTGGACTCACTCCCCAGCAGCCACATGGTGCCTCACCACACTCTCAACTCCAGCCATAGGTTATTTGACCTCCTCTCCCAGCCTCTGTGGCCCCAGGAAGCAAAGTGATGTGCAGATAAAACCACCATATGTATAAAAATATATTATATTAAAAATATAAACTATGGAGTTCTCAAGCTGAAAACCCTAATATCCATTGAGGAGTAGATAGAAATACTGTGGTAAGTACATACAGTGGAATACTATGCAGCAATCAAAATGACTGAACAATGTGCAATTTGAATCTCTTCAACCTTGTGTTAAGGGAACCCAAACACACAAGAGAATGTGCAGAGCCTCTCAACTCCAAAATATTCTAGGAAAAGGCAGTACAAAGGAGAGCAGTCCATTGTTTGGCTGAGGCTGCAGGGGAGTTCAACTATAAGAAGCACTGTGAAAGTCTGTGGCTAAGGTCACATGTTTATCATCACAACCTCCAAACTTACACAGCTAATAGTGATGGGAGGGAAAGAGGCTTAGTACAGCCACCAGCAAGCATGCAAACTGTTGATCTTTTTCGTTTGAATTTTGAGACAGGGCCTAAGTCTGTAGTCCAGTCTGGCCGTGAAGTTTTGATCCTCCTGCTTCAGCCTCCCCAGTGCTGAGATGGCAAGAGTGGAGCTGGTTCACTGGTTTGGACCTTGAATGGAGCAGGGGGAGTGGGAATCAGCCTCCCAAAGGAGCACACAGCCCCGAGAATGACCTTTCCGGCGGCTCTGTGCACATTCATCTGCAGGCCTCAGCTCCCATAGGGAAAGTTTGTTGTCTGTGAGCCTGTGCCAGCCAAGTCCTGTCAGGGTTCCTGTGACTTGTGCATACATGGCCAGCTGAGCCACTTCAAGCTAGAGGGACATTTTCTTACTCCTGCAAGGATAACCAGTTCCAAGAGCCCAAGGCTCATGTCTGGGCACCGGGAGTGTTTCTAGGATGCCGGCTTGATGGCTAAGCTGTGGCTTTGCCCACCTGGTCCTGATGTTGCAAGAATATCAGGTGTGTGTGTGGGGGGGGGGGGTCAGGAGGCCTGGAGGCTGAGGTGCAGAGAGCTCTCTGCTGGCCACACTTGGAACAGCCCCAACCCCTCTAGGTTGAGTTCATATTTTGAAGCATTTTGTTAAGGGGGCAGAGACATAGGGAGGCCCACACACCCACCAGGCTTCCTTTTCCTTTGAGCCAAGGTCTCATTATGTAACATGGCTGTCCTGGAACTATGTAGATCAGGCTAGTATCGAATTCATGGGGATGCACCTGCCTGTGCCTCCCCAGTGCTGGGATTCCGTTTATTTCCTTCCGTACGTGGGTGTTCTTACGTCTGTGCACCATGCAGTGCTCCAGGAGGCCAGAGGGGGCACCACATCCACGGGAACTTTGCGTTACAGTTGGGAAGAGCCATGTAGGCACTGGGAACAAAACCTGGGTGCTCTGAAAAGATGGC
This sequence comes from Uromys caudimaculatus, assembly GCA_028551405.1. NCBI lineage: Eukaryota > Metazoa > Chordata > Mammalia > Rodentia > Muridae > Uromys > Uromys caudimaculatus. The sequence continues at coordinate 102,297,576 of CM052707.1, forward strand.
TCAGTGGTTAAGAGCACTGGTTGCTCTTCCAGAGGTCCTGAGGTCAATTCCCAGCAGCCGCATAGTGGCTCACAGCCATCTGTAATGGGATCCAATGCCCTCAAGAAGACTAGACTGCAGCTGCTGATTCCTATTTGGATTGAACTGTTGATATCCTGACAATTGTGGACTCCTGACCAAAGAACTATTTCTAAACAGGCCCACTCCACTCATGTCCTAACAACTTTTGTCTTCCACTACCTCTGGTGAGTAGTGGGCTAGAGAGGTTGGAAAAATTTTATGCCTACAGGTATCTGAGGTCAAGGCCAGCCTGGTCTACAGAAAGTTCCACGGCAGGCAAGGCCACACAGAGAAATCCTGTCTTGAAAAACTAGACTCAACCAACCCAAGGCTTCTGATATGCTGGCGACAGGACAGGTGCTCCAAGTTGTTCTAAGACGTCTGGGGCCCTCTGTCCTCCAGGCCTATAGCCACCTCAGGAGGGGACACCAGTGTCAAACAGGCCTCCCTAGATATGGCCCAGTGTCCATGACAACTTGTGTTCCCAAGGCAGCCTGGATCCCAGGAAAGGTCAGCCACTACAGGGACCCTCAAGGTGTCAGCAGAGAGGGATGTCAGGAAGCTGTAAGAGCCTACACCAATGGGGTACAGAAGCACCTGCTGGGTGAGCAGAGCCTGACTTAGGGTAGTCTTGAACTCCTGATTCTCCAACTTCTGAGTGCTAGTGAAACTCACCTGAGCCCTCTTGGGGTTATAATGCTGAATTTCAGCTGGGCGTGGAGACTCAGGCCTCTCACCCCAGCACTCATGTTGAAGCAGGATTCCTGAGTTCATGGCTAGCCTGGGCTGTACATAAAGAGCATGTCTCAGGGAAGAAACTCAACTACTGTTGGGTTGCAAGGCTCTGAGCAGAGGCTCAACTGGAAGTCAGCTTGGCTTCTGTTGGCAATTCTTGAAAGAGACAAGATGCTTCTGGATGGGCAGGCAGTCACCCGGCTGCTGGGAGGCGCCGGCCACCTTTGTTCTATTTCTTGTTTTCTCTCCCAAACAAGGATCTTCACACGGGTGGGACAAAGTCCTTAAGGGTGGGCCAGCCATGGTGAGCAGGCTGCCTGGTGACCTCAGTTCCATCGCTACACACACACCCTGTGGCACAAAAGCTCCTCTTACAAGTTTTCTCCCCCCAGATTTATTTTTAAAGACAGGGTTCCTCTGTATAACCCTGGATGGCCCGGAGCTCAGATTCACCTGCCTCTGCCTCCCCAATGCTGGGGTTAGGGGCATGCAACTTGTCCAGCCAATTTTTAAAGTTATCATGGTTTCTGATTCAGAGCACACAATGAGTATGTCTGGCTGGGTATGTGACAGGCACACAGATGAAGGCCAATGCCCCCAAGCTCTGGGGTGCCCGTCACCTGCAAGTCTCCATGCAGTGCTCACTACTACCCCCCAGACATGGGCAGCCAAGTATTTGCATTCCCAGTCAGGAAGACAGACGGTCACCAACGCTGGGGATTGACTGTATAATTACACCCAGGGTTATCCACTCAGAAGACTGCTCACACAGACCAACGCCTTCCTCTCTGGCCACACAGAAATGGAGAGACTGGTTCCAGGAGCTGGGTTCCCCTCAAACTGCCTGCTCCAGTGAGCCTGTGCCCTCACAGCCATGGGCCTGCAGCCCACATGATTTTCCTGTCATCTATGGAAACTGACAGCAGGTACCCGCCAAATCCCAAATGTCCTCTGCTGTCTGGCCCTCAGCAGGGAACAGGCAGGTGGGTAGCCCTTAGGTTGGGAGGGCAGGAACCTTCGTTCCCGTGCAATACAGACTACACACTCACTAGAGCCCATGCCAACCACATGTGAGGTCCTGTCATGTTTCCTGCATGCCAGACCGCCCCTCCATGCTGTGGTAGGTTAGCTATGCGGGCAGTGTGGGGCTCGGAGGCGGACACGGGAAGCTGAGCGTCATCACTGTCTTTATTCCCGAGGCAGTCTGTGCCCAAGGGGGCACTGCTGCCTTCGGGGCCCATCTTCCTACTGGCTACCTACGACACACACAGCTCTGACACTACCTGCCACCACCTGATGCGATCATGACCCTCCCTGCGGGTTCAGCTGTCCTGTGATCTCACCACCTACTCCCAGAGCCAAGAATGGGCGTGGGAATATCCACACCCACTGGACAGACTGACCCCAAACAAAGAGAGTTCTGGTGGGTGTCTCAGGGCTGATGGCACAGCCCAAGGGCCACTACCCTAAAACTCCCTGCCAACCCAACATTGAATTCCCATGAGATCAAAGACAGGATGGGCACAGATGGGTCAATGTCCATGTCTGTTGCCCAGGCTGAGGATGGAGCCAGACTGGACACAAAATTAGGACTGGCTGATGGCTGTGAAGATGGAGGGAAGCCGGGAAGAAGAGACATGGATGGTCCACACGCAGGGCAGAAGTCACAGGCCTCAGTCCTATGTGGCACAGGCCACTGGAATAAGGCAGGCAGGGGCACCTGCTGGGACCTACAATCCAAGTATGGGCGTGGGATGCTGGCGCCCAGCTGGGGCTGGCAGTGGACGCATCCCAGGGGATGAGAGTCAGCTACTCAAGTCCCTTTAGGAGGAACTCGGCAGGGTGGGGCCTGAGACCCGAGGGCCCAAGCTGTCACTCACTGACTCCACATATCCAGCCCAACCCTGCAGCTTCCCTAGGTGGCTGGAGGATGTGGTGCTGGTACGTAGTCCTCTGGAGACTCTTCCAGGAAGGTGTGGGGCCAGTAAGAATACAAAAAACAGAGGGGAGGGGTGACGACAAGCACAAGGCAGGGGATGAGTCCATCTTAACATGCAGGTCCAGTTTCTCTCTTGAGCTGCCCGTCGGAGAAAATGCTAAAACACCAGGAGGCCACGGAGCGAAGGGACCACTCGGGTCAGCTGCAGACAGAAGACGGCAATGAGAGTCATAGCCAGATGAGGAGCCCAGCGAGTGACACCCAGGGGCGCCACAGCTTCAGTAAAACTTTCGATATCCAAATGTGGTGGCACACACCTGTCATCCAGCACTCTAGAGGAGGAGGGGGAGCATCAGGAATTCTGGGACAGTGTTGGCAACTTGAGACCAAAACCAAAACAATACAAAACTAAACATCAGAGCTGGGGATGGCTTGACCTGTGAAAAGCTGACCTCCTGAAGTGTGTTCAGTCTCCAGGAACCATATAAATAGCCCGGCAGCCGGAGGGAGAGAAGGGAGGCGGGAACCGCAGACAGGCTGTCCTGGAAACCGCCAGCCATACAAGAGGCTTGGAGAACTTAACAAAGCTCCAGACTTAACAGTTCCAAAGGTGGTCTGAGGACCAACCCCTGAGGCTGGCCACGATTGCACATGTCCACGCACACAAACACATGAATAAAAGAATAAAAACAGAGCTGGGACACGGTCAGAGGTCCAGTCCCACCCCAGAATTACCCCAGCAAAAGGCTAGGGGTGTGATCAAGGGTTGAGTTCCCCAGAATCCTCCAGTAAGGGTCAGGGGTGGAACCCCGACCTAGACCCTCCCCCCAGCCCTCCAAGGGGCTGGGAGTGTGGTCAGGGAGGAGCACCTGCACATACAGAGTCCTAGGTTCACCTGCATTACTGAGATTAAAAAATGACAAAGTGGGGCTGGAGAGATGGCTCAGTGGTTAGGAGCACTGACTGCTCTTCCAGAGGTCCGGAGTTCAATTCCCAGCAACCACATGGTGGCTCACAGCCATCTGTAATGGGATCCGATGCCCTCTTCTGTCTGGTGTGTCTGAAGACAGCTACAGTGTACACATACATAAAATAAATAAATGAAAATATTTTCTAAAATGACAAAATGGTAAAAGTGGGGTCACCATTCCGTTCTGCACAGAAAACCCCTCATAGTTCTGTCATCTTATGGGTCCTGACAGGCAAAGGACAGAACGGCAGAGAATTTGCCACTGAGCACTGGGGGCCTCACCGTCGTCACTCTTGCTGTTCCTCGTGACTGGCGCTGGGTGTCCGGCTGCGCACTACCTGGCTCCGGATTTGCTCCACAAACTCTGGGTTCTGCTGCTGCATCTGCTGTGCAAACTGCTGACCCCTGCGGACGGAGACCCAGGAGACAGACTGCTTCCCCACTCCTGCTGGGACCGCCTCCACTAGGCCATCCTCCCACTCCCTCCTCCCCTCTCCCCTCCTGCAGGCCCCCCTCGCTCACCCCGGGTAGCGAGTGCCAGCCCCTTCCTAGCCACCAGAGGCAGCAAAAGCAGTACTCACGCCTGGATGAGGCTGGCCAGGTCACTCTGCTGCGGACTGCTGCCTGGACTGCCCAGAGGGTTATGGCCTCCAGAGATCATGCCGGACATACTACAGGAGAGAGAACTGAGCACAGGGCCGCAGCACTGCTCTCCGCCTCCCACAATCCACAGACAACTCCCAGTCCGGCCCCACTGTCCTGCCCCCTTCTTTCTCAGGTTCTAAGCTGAGTCAATATGTGGTAGCCATGACTGACACTGTGGGGAGCTGCCAGGAAGTGAAGTAGACTTTGGACAACCGGTGGAGAACAAGTCAGGAGCCAAAAGCCAGTGTTGAGAAAATCCTGTAAGGCTGGGGAGGAAAGCCAGCCCCTGTCATTACTCAGCAAGGCAGAGCTGCCCCAGGTCTCCCAATCTGGGAACAAGACTAATACCACCATGTTCACAGTATTCAGAACAAATAGCTTATGACACACTGAAATATTACACAGCCCTCAACAGGAACATGGCTCTGACACACACCGTAGCACAAAGGGACACCAAGGATGCTGTGTCAACACGAGAGCCAGACCCAAAAGGCTTGACTATGATGAGAGATGTCCACAACAGGACAATGTAAAGACAGAACATACATTTGTGGCTGTTGGGATCTGGGGAGAGGATTGGACAATGGCTCATAGGGACAGAAGGCTCTCCAAACAGACACTGGCAGCACGCAACGCCACAGTCTCAGTCAAGATGCTGGGCTAGGCGACTTCATCCAACACTCTGAGTTCAAGGTCAGCTTAGTTTACACAGAGTTCCAGGCCAGCTGGAGGTACACAGTGGGACCCTACCTAAAACGTTAATATTAAAAAAACTTTGGCTTTCTCTTATCAAAATAAATTTAAAAATAAGAATTAGTTAATAACTAATTAGGGAATGGTTCTGCAGTTAGAGCTCTGGCTGCTCTCATGAAAGACCAGGCCCACGCGCCCCACACAGCAGTCATGACCATCTAACCCCAGCTCCAGGACATGATGCCCCCATCTGGCCACAATGCGCACACATAGTGCACACTTACACACAGGCAAAACATCCACACACATAAAGTAAAAGCTAAAAAAAACAGACAAATGTTCCTGTCATTTGTGTTCTAGGCACAAAAGGACCACAGCAGGGTCACTTACAGCTGCTGCAGCTGGGGGTTGTTCATTAAGCTGGAAGCCTAAAGGGAACAGAAGGCACAGGTGTCAGGAACCATCCCCGGGCAGAAAGACAGACACACCCTGGGCAGCTCCTGTCTCTCATAGACACTAGTTCCCTCCTCTGTAGTGCTGAAATGGGCTCTGGTCCTCACACCCCCCACATACAGGACACCAGGGCTGTGCCCAAGCCCCTGCTGTATCCGACGAGGTCACTGTACAACCCAGGCTGGTCTGAATTGGCCATCCTGTCTCAGTGCCCCAGTGGCTCTCAGGCCTGTACCGCCATGCCTAGCTGGATTCAGCCTTGCAAACAGCCATGTTTGCACCCCAGGGAGCCCTGAACTGCACAAACAATGCTCCAGTTACACACTGCAGCTGGCAGAGAAGTCCGGGTGCAGTCATGCCCCCCTCCTAAGGGTGTGTCCATAAAGCACTGTCTCTGTTAGCCCTGTTCCAGAAATAACGGGTTCAGCAAGGACGTTCAACCAGCCCCTGCTAGCTGATGCTGAGGCCCCCACAGTGCCGAGAGCATATTGAGACAGCCAGGATGGCCTCAAACAGCTGTGGCCTTGCAGGGACCCCAGCAGGCGTGCTGTGCCACAGGCTTGCTCTCCTTGCAGTGGGGCACCTGATGATCTCTCTGTGGGCCCTGGATGTTCCTTCCCACCAGCTGCCTCACCAGGAGGCAGACTCGTGGCAGGAACCCTGGCCTGGGTGGCAGGGGAGCTGAAGGTGTGTGCCTACCATGGTGATGAAGTGTGGGTTGTTCAGCAGGCCAGCGATGTCTAAGCTGCCCACACCGCCCGTCTGCAGGAGAAGTATCGGTTAGTAGTGTCTGGAGCCAGGCTGACCACTCTGGGGGGGAGACGAATGGCTACACCCTCAGGAAGCCCTACACTACTCAGGGAGGTCCCAACAAGCCCGCCTGTCACTGTGAACACACTGGGCAGCCTGCACTGGCCCGTCTATGGCCATCATACCTATTACTACTTCATAGACCACAGAGGGTTCCTGCTGCCGGCGTGGCCCAGTGCTCTCACGATTAACCTCTGGAACAGCAGTCAGCCTTGCAGCACCCAGGCGGCCTCACCAGCACCCAGGCCTCCTCACCAGCACCCAGGCCACCTCACCAGCACCCAGGCCTCCTCACCAGCCTCAGCACTACCCTTCCCACTCCAGAACAGCCTGGCCTCCCTCTGCCCCCTCTTGAGAGATGGGCTCACGGGGCTCGGCGCCTCCCGTAACTTCAGCTCTGCAATCTTGAGGTTGGACTTGTATGTGTCGTTGTCAGGGTCCAACTCTAGGGCCTTCTTGTAGTACGCCACCGCCTCTGCATGTTTGTTCAGACTGGACAGCGCAAGGCTGGGAACAAGAATGTCCCAGGTGAGCCATGACGGGGGCTGGTGGGGCCCAGTGCCAACCCACACTGTCTAGGCTGGGGAAACAACGAAGTCACATGGGAGGACAAGGAGCCACATGGGGGGGCCCACACAGGTCTGGGGAACCTGGTGCTGACCCCAGGACGCTGTACTTACCCCATGCGGCCATAGGCCTTACTGTACCCAGGGTCAATGCCAATGGCGCGCTCACAGTCCTGCACAGCCCCCACGTAATTCCCCAGCTTGCTGTAGGCCGCGGCTCTGGGGAGAGGAAGCTGTCAGTAGGGGACTCCTGGGCCCTCCATAGGAGGCCTCTCTAGGAGCAGGTCTGTGGCAGGAAGGTGGGTACTATAGCCCACCATACTGGGACCACAGAGGCTCAAAGCCTGCACAGGCCTTGGCAGGTGTGTAGAGCTCTGTGTAAGCCTGCTTCAAACTAAACCAAGCTGAAGGAGACCACAGCAGCTGAAGGGCAGCCTGCATGTCAATAAGAGCCACAAGGACAAGCATGTCTGTGCTGTCCGTCTGTCTGCTAGGCTGAGCTGACTACACAGCTCAGGGTCCTGCGTAAGCATCATGCCACCTCAAAATGATGCCACACCTGACTTTCACTCTTCACACAGAGCCGCTGCTCATCACAGTCCACACCCCACCCTATCGCTCACCCGTGCCCTCTGGTCCCACCCACCCATACCTGTTACAGAAGTAGACAGCGTTGGCAGGGTTGAGCTCAATGGCCTTGCCGTAGAGGTGCACAGCTGCCTCAAAGTTCTCCAGCTTCATCTGCTCATTACCTTCGGGGGAAGAGAGAGGGAGAAGAGCCCAGCCTGGCCCATGGCTGCTACAGGCTGGCCCACGCTGCCCATATAACACCTATCTCCTCTGGTTTAAGATTCCCAAAGGGAGATCCAATCCTCTGGTCACAGTGGGACTTCTTTTTCAGATGAGGGGTCATGCATCCTAGGCTGTCCTCAAACTTATGATGTAACCAGCTCCTGATCCTCCCTGACTCCACCTCCCCCCATGTGGGGATGACAGATGTGACACTAAGCCTGATGAATGTGGTACTGGGGACAGACGCCAGCTTCATGTGTGCAGGGTGCAGGGTGGCCATGCAGGGTGCAGGGTGGCCGTGCAGGGTGCATGGCAGCAGTGCAGGGTGCAGGGCAGCCGTGCAGGGTGCATGGTGGCAGTGCAGGGTGCAGGGTGGCCGTGCAGGGTGCAGGGTGGCCGTGCAGGGTGCAGGGTGGCCGTGCAGGGTGCAGGGTGGCCGTGCAGGGTGCAGGGTGGCCGTGCAGGGTGCAGGGTGGCCGTGCAGGGTGCAGGGTGGCCGTGCAGGGTGCATGGTGG
>CM052707.1:102305854-102343104 GCA_028551405.1 Uromys caudimaculatus
CAGGGTGCAGGGTGGTGGTGCAGGGTGCATGGTGGCCGTGCAGGGTGCAGGGTGGCAGTGCAGGATGCATGGTGGCAGTGCAGGGTGCAGGGTGGTGGTGCAGGGTGCAGGGCAGCAGTGCAGAGTGCAGGGTGGTCCACTGCAGCATCTGGTGACAATGACAAGAATCCAGCTTACACAAGCTTGTTTTTCAGCCAAACACATCCCATGCAGAGCCATGGACAGGAAGGGTCAGGCTGGGTTAAATGCCATGACCACCTGCCTTCTGGGAGTCATACCTGGCCTGCAATAGAGGGGTTGGAGTCTGCGTGTGCTCTTGGGGGTTTTTCTGAGACCTGATCCACACAGGCCATGAAGCTTTATTTTCCCCCTTTGGTTTTTTGAGACAAGGTCTCACTATGTAGTCTTGCCTGTCCTAGAACTCGCTCTGTAGACCAGGCTGGCCTCGATCTCACAGAGATCCTCCTGCCTCTGCCTCCCAAGTACTTGAGTTAAAGGTGTGAGTCACCAAACCAGGCTCTTTTAATTTTTTAAAATATCTTTTTTATTTTGTTTCGGGGATACGTTTTGTTTTGTTTTATTTTGTTTTGTTTTGTTGTTTTTTCGAGACAGGGTTTCTCTGTGTAGCCCTGGCCGTCCTGGAACTCACTCTGTAGACCAGGCTGGCCTCGAACTCAGAAATCCGCCTGCCTCGGCCTCCCAAGTGCTGGGATTAAAGGCGTGCACCACCACTGCCTGGCTTCAGGGATACGTTTTATGATGTAGTTCTGGGTGGCCTAAATGCACCATGTGGATTGGGCTGGTCTTGAACTTACAGAGATTTGCCTAACTCTGCCACTGTAAAGCTGGATAAATATATATTATTCCGAGTGGTGTGTGTGTGTGGGGGTGTGTGTATGCAGGTGCAGGGCCCACAGACACCAAAAGAGGGCACTGGGTGCCTCAAAGCTGGGCTTAGATCCAACTGTGAGCGAGCTGCCTGAGTGTGCTGAGAAGCCATCTAAGGCCCCTGCAGGAACAGTGCAGTGAGGTTTTAACTGCCAACCAGTTCCTCTCTCCAGTTCCCACGGCTGCACTTTTAAAAGCAGTCCCCCCCTCCCCCCAGCCGCCACTGGGACCTCCCTGACATTGGCTGCATCCCTTCAGCACTTTGCACAGGCCACATGGGGACATCTGTCTCCCTCACCTTCCGTTTTGAGGCGTTCTGCCTCAGCTGAGTCTTCCTCAGAGGGTGGTGTCCTGTCAGGCCCCCTCGGGTCGTGTGGCATCTCCTGCTAAGGGTAAAACAATCCCACTGTGCCCTGCCACACCTGCCCTTGCAGGATTCCATACAGCTCAGAGCACTGTCAGGCCTCAGCACAGGACGGCCGAGTGACCTGGTGAAGTCCAAACACCCATGCTCATTACCATCATGGGCACAGGAAGGGAAGTCCAGGCTCACCTTGCTGGCAGTGGCTGCTTCAAATATCTCTGGCAGGGTCTGGGGGAGAGCAAGGTCACTGTCTTCCAGCGTCACCCCAAAGGCTGTCTCCAGACACTGGATGGCAACTGTAAGGGATATGAGATAAGCCGGCCTCACTGGAGCCCATGGGAAGCTCTGGCATCTTCCATTTTCTTGAGATAGACTCTTATGTAGCCCAGAGTGCCCTTGAACTCTCTACATAGTCAAGCCTGTCCCAGAAACCCTGATCCACCTGCACCCACATTCTCTGAGCATGGGGACAACAGTGTGCGCTACCATGCCTGGTTTGAGCCAGGACTTCACACAAACTAGCTAAGTGCTCTTCCCACCAAAACCCAGCCCAGCCCTCATGTGTCTTCAAATGGGCTTTAAGCACCTGGCCCTGTACCTCAGTCTTTCTCAGTCACCTCCAGTCAGCCTCTCAGATACACATGCTCACTAGCCTGCTCCTGACAGCAGGAGGCAGGCACAGAGGCCTGAAGTGGGTATGCCCTCTGTAGGGTCACAATGCTGGAGCTTGATTTGACCTGAACTATCAGCACAAGGCCTGTCACTTGGGAACAGTGCAAGCCACTGTGGAGAGCTTAGTGTCCCTATGGCCTGGGACAGCTACCTTTCTCCAAAGTGGTATCCACACTGTGGATCTGCAATTCCTGGAGACAAACTGCCAAGCTGTCAGGAAGCTGGCCAAGACAGGAGTGAGTAACTTGAACTTCCGGAAGCCTCTAAACAGATCACATGTAGCAGGCCCTCTCATACGCAGGAAGGACTGCTCTGAGCTTCACAAATGCGGAGTTTAGAGAAAGGACTGAGAGGCCTGCCCCACTGCCTGCAGGCTGTGAGCCATGTTCCAGGGTTGGGGCTTGGGAACTGCCACCCATGCTGCGGTGGGCTCTGGTATCACAGCTGTCTTTGAGTGGTTTCTGCTCCTGTAAGTAACCCCATAGACCAACTAGCTGACCAAGCTGGGCTTTGGTTTATCCCCGTCTGAGGCAAACGCATTTGTCACATCTCCCCAGAAATAGTGCTACACAATGAGGGAGGTACAAGCCACACCCTCAGCCAAGGAGGCTGCCCCCAGGAACCACTGTCCCGTGAGATGTGGGACACAGGCACACTAGGGGCCAAGGAGCATGAGACCGTACTTCCACTACCAACAGGGACCTGGGGACTCAGTCTGCAGCCAGAAAGGAGCAGCAAGAGGAGCGAGGGCACCTGCCACTCCCATCATGAGCCAAGGAAGGGTACATACAGATGCCCAGGCTGGGCATGCATGCTGGCTGCTTCCCTCGTTTGTGGTGTCTTGAGCCCTGGCAGAGGCTGGCAGGGCAGGAGCCCATACTTACCCTCTAGGCTCTCCTGGGCATCGGATGAGAGCCCACCATGCCGCAGCTGGCCATGCAGGAACTGGATGATGGCATAAGCCAGGCGCTTCCTGTTGTCCATCTCGAGGCTGGTGAGGTGACACTGCTTGCTCAGGATCTGTGGGGACAGTCCAAAGTGTCAGGTGAGTAGCCAGAGATGGAGATCTGTCCTTGACTCATGGGTCTCTGGCACCTGACCACTACCAGAAATGGTACAATAGCACTGGTCAGTTCTAGCTAGTGTCAGGGCCACTATGTGGAGCCTTCCTTCCTCCCGTGACAGGTGAGGACATCCTGGGCATGGAGCCACAGACCTGTGTGCCACACAGAAAAGACTCCCCATGCCTTGAGCTAACAGTGTTGCCTCTGGGCACTCTTTCCTCAACTTACCCTTTTGCAGCATACCAGCCAGTTAGTGTGCCCAGCCCATGGAGACCTGGGCTGTTTTCTGGGGTCCCAGCCCCTCAACCCACCCTATACCCAAAGCTTGGGAGGTGCTGCAGTTCACAGTCCTGGTCTGCAGGGCCCCTCAGATGCTGTGTGGTGACACTAGGACAATTCTGGACTCCAGAGGGACAGTTGAATGTGGCTCTCGTCAGAGGTACCAGGTGAGCCAGCAGAGAAGTGTGCATGGTGTCCAGGTCACAACCCTGAGCTTCAGAGGGAGCCATAGGGGTGGGCTGGCCCTGACAGGCACCCTAAGAGAGAGGGTTTGGACCCCTGCACAACAGCAGACACCACGGGACAGAGGTGAGAGGACAGAAAGAAACAACACTTGGAAGCTTGAGGCATGGGGCTCCGCCATGCCAGTTCAGACTTATGGCCTCTAGTTTAAGACAGAAATTGGCCTAAAGTTTGGGCACCTAGCATGTGATCACATGATAGCCACCACAGTCCTGCATGTAATGGAGAGGCCAGCATGGCTCTAGGTCACAAACCATAGGCATGAGGCTCTCAAGGCCCTGTGGACCTAAGCCCCATGTCAGAGCACCAGTTGAGGCCCCTGTGAAGTGGGGCTGACGGAAACCTCCCAGCCACCCAAGGGTACGGCCCAGCTCAGCACCCCAAGCCTCAGTTTCCTTCTCTGTCACCTGGAGGCGGACACAAAGCCAGCAGGTGTTCATAGGTGGTGGGTGAGATCTTGGAATGGAGGCAGTGATGTGGGGTACATCCTTCTGTGGCCCCTGCTCCCTGCACCTGCCCCCCGCCCCCAGGCTGAGTGACTCCTGGCCAGGCCTACCTGGCCATCCTGTCCCTCCCCCAGTGCACCGCAGGCCCCTTCTGCCATGGCCTTTGTCCTGAGCAACCAGAAATGGAGGGGTTGCTCTTAGCAGCGGTGGGGCGCTGGCCTACCACTGCAGACATGCTTGTGTGGCCCAGACACCCTGGCATGAGGACATGCATGCCAGCTGCACCAGTTACTATCGCTTTGCCATGCTTTCAGCCCCTCAACTAGCACCTAAAAGGACATTCTAGAAAGCAGCCGTGGACCAATACCTGAGAGAAGCAGAGTCTGATCTCAAGCTAACGCACATGAAGAAAGCATTATGGGGGACTGCTCTCAGGCTGGCACCCACGGCCATGGTTCTCATAAGCAGACCACAGCATCACCTGCCACACAGTGTCCCCTAAGCTTCTAAACAGAGACCCCTGAACCCCAGAGGCCAAATATGACTGCCTTTGGAGACAGGGTCTTCACAGAGGTACAGGTTAAAGTGAGGCCAGAGTGGGCTCTGATTCAAGTAAAAACACAAAAAAGAAAAATTGAGATGGGCATGTGGCACAAGCCTGTGACCCCTGGTCCTCCGGCGGCCGAGGCAGACTAATGTTGAGTTCAAGGTCAGCCTGAGCTGACCAGTGAGGACTAGGACTGTGTGTGTACTCACATATCTTTATCCCCAGCACTGGGGAGACCGAGGCCAGCTACAGCTACATAGGGGGACCCTAGCTCAAGACAAGTAAGTAAATGCAGAGGGGAGGGCGGGGAAGGAGCGGCCCTGCAGAGGATCTGCACCCCCACTTCCCAGCACCCCAATTCCCAGCACCCACAGCACCCAGGGATCTTACACCTTCTACTCTAGACACAGGCACACAGACAAACAAGCTTTTAAACCCAGCCGAGGCCACGGGGTGCCGCTCGGCCCCTAGTTCTTGCCCAGCATGTACCATCTTTAGGGCCCTATCCTCAAAACACTAATATAATGACGATATTTGAGACCCTCCCCCATGGGGACCACTGTGTGAAGACAGAGATGGGGTGGGCCTACAACAGCCACTCCCCTCAGAAGCTGCCACCCAGGCTCTGAGATGGCAAGCGGGAAGTCTGCTCCTTTACCCAGAGGACCCTCTGTCCATCTCCTGCCAGCGCCAAGGGCAACTGCTCTACGTTAACAGAGCTGGCTCAGACCTGGCCCCAGGATCTGGCTATGAGGACAGATAGACTGCCAGGGACACAACCTAGGGATCAAACCAGGGTAGTGGGCTGAAGCCAGAGGCCAGAGCTGGGCCTTCAGCTCCTCCAAAAGGAAGCCTCTCCATACAAGCGCCCACTGGGCATGTGCCTGCCAGACATGACGGACCCACCTCTCATCCCAGCACTCTGGAGCCGAGGCAGGGGGACAGCAAGCTCTAGGCTAGCCTGGGCTATGGTGAGACCTTGACTAAATAAACAAATAAATGAATAAAAATAGGACCAGTGGGCCAGAAAGGTGGCTTACTGGGTAAGCGAGCTTGTCCCACACCTGGCAACATAGCTCCATCCCTGGGTCCCACACGGAGGAAAGCGCTGACTCCTGAGCTGTCCTCTGACCATCACGTGGACAGGGCCATGGCACCCACACATGCACACAAACATAAACAGTAACTAGGTCTGGGAAATGGCTTAGTGGGCAGTGCTTGCTCTGCAAACATGAGGACCTGAGTTCAAATCCCTAGTACCCATGTACGAAGTTAGGCATGGTGACACACTATAACCCAGGACTGGGGTGGAGACAGAACCCTAGGTGATGTCTGACCAGGGAGCTCCCGGTGTGGAAAGGGCAAAGATCAGGGATGCGTGCCCCATCAGAGAACATCTATACCCCACGGAGGGCATGGAGGTCCTCTGGGGGAAGAAGTGGAGCTTGCTGTTGCAGCATCAGACCTGATGTGCGGGTCCTCTGTGATAACAGGGATCTGTGGGCCAGCTGCTGGCAGGCACTGTCAAGACCCCACCCAGCTGTGAACTAATGACACTTAGGGCCATGAATTGCCTCCCTGGGGGTGTCCATTGACCTCCCTCTGTAGTCATGAGGTCCCAGTCCTCACACCCCAGGCCTGCAGGGTTTGGGAAGGTTCTGGCTAAGGGACAAGGCTCTCAAAGGCCTATTATCTCAGAACAGTGTGGGCTTTATACATGCAGCTGCCCACCACCCAGGCATGGTCTGGTCTGTGGGGCATAGGGGTGAGGGGGCAGCAGGACTCAGTCCCGGAGTTCCCCTGGGTGAGAGACCCAGCACCCCTCACTGCCGTCTGCACACCCAGCCTCAGATTCACTGTCCAGTGCCTCAATCCAGCTTACTCATGACAGAATCAAACCACAAACCTTGGGACAGGCGAGGTGGCTAAATGGGCAGGTGGGAGACCCTGATTCAGATCCCCAGCACCCACCCAATACACTGGCTGTGTTTGTATGAACAGACAAGTAACCTTGGTGCCAGGCGCATGAGTGGTGACCAGAGGATGGCTGGGTTTTGCTGGCCACAAACCTAGTTCCAGGGTCAGGGGTGCCCTACCTCAAGGAAAGAGGCTGGAAAAGTCTGAGGCTAGGCTGCTCAACAAATCAAGTTCCATCCCAGCTTGTGCAAATCCAAATTCAACCCAGCACAGCTCACTAGTGTCCTTAGCTAGGCCTGTGACAGCTCACGAGTGTCCTTACCTAGGCCTGTGACAGCTCACAAATGACCTTACCTAGGCCCCTATCCAGGGCAAGGAAACTAAAAGGGCAAGTGAACCCACAAAATTAGGGGCTTCACTCCAGGACCCTGCAGGTCCCGCCCTTGCCTGACCGCACCCACCCAGCCTCCCTCCAAGCACAGCAGCTCCCCAGACCACAGTCCATGGCCACCTGCAAGGCAGGCAGATGTCACAGCACAAAGCCCTCAAAGACCTTGGCAGGCCCTACATGTGCACCTCCTGTGGGGAGAGAGGGAGGGGACACTCCAAACCTCCCAAAGTTCAGAGCTGGCTTCCTCCTCTCCCCACACCATATTAAAAACCTGAGAGCTAGCCGGGCAGTGGTGGCGCACGCCTTTAGTCCCAGCACTTGGGAAACAGAGGCAGGCGGATTTCTGAGTTCGAGGCCAGCCTGGTCTACAGAGTGAGTTCCAGGACAGCCAGGGCTACAAAGAGAAACCCTGTCTCGAAAAACCAAAACCAAAACCAAAACCAAAACCTGAGAGCTACAGCCCCCCTCCCACTCAGTCCTACCCTGCTTCCAAACCTGAGACAGCCTCAGGCCTCATCTCAGTCTGTGTACCCCAGCGCTCGAGCCCCAGGTGCCATCCACAGGGATGACAAGTGCCAAGTTGAGAAGGCAGGTTTCTAAGCCGCATGAAGTCTCCTGAGGAACACAGCCCCTCTCCTTATAAAACCTAACTGAGCAGAGGCTGAAGCCCAGGCACTGACGGATGCTAAAGTTCAAAGTCAGCCGGGCTGCACACTGAGTGTCTCAGAAAACAGAGCAGGTGGGAGGGGCAGCCCACTGCTTAGGAGCACGGCTGCTTTGCCAGAGGGCCCGGGTTCAGTTCCCAGCACCTAGATGAACCATTCACAACCACCTGGAGCTCCAGCTCCAGGGGACCCAACACCCTCTTCTGGTCCCCACAGGCTGTGTGTGTGCATGCATGCATTCGCACATGCACATGCGTGCACACACACAAAATCAATACCCTAAAACAACAACAAGGCAGAGCATGCCCACACACACCTGTCATCCCAGCACTTGGGAGGATTAGGAGTTCAAGGCTAACCTCAGCTACAGAGTCGGAAGGCAGCCTGGAGGACATGAGCTCCTGCCTCAAAGATGTAGGACTGATTCCCACATATAGACTCTTGCTCAAAGGGTGGCTGGTATGTGACACGAGCTGGAGGTCATACTCTCTGTCAGGAAGCACCATGATAAACCCTTGGCCTGAATCCTTGGTCCGATGAGAACTTCCTGGATCCCCAGCTACACACTCAGGAGTGCAGGATCAATCACTTCAGGGAAAGCTCCAGACAGGCAGCAACTGAACTCTCCAAGTCCAGCCAGGCCTGAGCACTGGCTGCCACCGAGCACTTGGGAGGCTGAAGCAGGAGGACTGCCACAGGTATAAAGGTGGCCTGGGCTACAGATTGTCTCTGCCTGTTCCCCCCAATCTCTCAATTTCCCTGGAGGTCAGTGTGACAAGTGCTGGGCTTGGCCACAGAGTCCAACTCTGGTCTGAGGAATCTGGTAAAGCTGCCTGTGCCAAGTCCCCGTGGGTTGAGTGTCACTAACACAGGCAAAGGAAGCCCTGGAATGCAGGAGACCCTGTCTCAAAACAAAACACCAGGAAGGCTTGGAATATAGGTCAGCTGTGGGGCCGAGACCTTGCCACGAAGCACCAGCTGGGGCCTCAGACGGCAGCTCCAGAGGGCACAGTCCAGTAGGCAATCCCTTACCCCATGAAACAGGGTGCACACAATCTTGGGACCCACACAACCTACACAGAGGCCTCAATGGTGAGAAGCCACTGGGCTTGGGTTCCATTTTAACCCCAGTGCTCAATATGCACCACTGGCTAGCCCCAGAGTTAGGGGAATCCTCCCATGTCTGGGTCTGGAGTGCAAGAATTACAGACATGCTTCCTTATCAGCTAATAGTAGCGTTAGTGTGTGTGTATTGGTGTATGTGTATGTGAGTTTGTGGTATGTGTAAGTATGTGCCTATGTGGGTGCGTGTGTATGTGTAAGTGTGCATGGTATGCATGTGTGTGTGTATGCACGTAAATATGAGTGTGGTACTGGATTGTATATGGTGTGTGTGTGTGTGAGCGTGAGGTGTGTGTGGCATGGATGTGTGTATGTTTATGTGGTGTGTGTGTGTGTGTATGTATGGTGTGTGTGAGTGTATTCACACATGTGGAGACCAGAGGTAGATCATCCTTGGGTGTCCCTTCAGGCAGCATGTCATCCTTTAGAGACCGAATCTGTCCCTGAGACACAGGGCTGATGATGGAACTAGGCAGGCTGTCCGGAGAGCCCAGAATCTGCCTATCTTGTGCCTTTCCTGCACTGAAGCTACAAGTGCCACGAGTACTCTTGGCTTTTCCCATGGGTGGGTGCAGGGAATTGAACTCAGATCCTTGGGCCAAGCACACTGTTCACTAAGTTGTTTCCCCAACAGAAGCAGTGTTCTGTGGGCAACATTCCTGACCCCTATCCAGTGTCAGTGTCATGTCAGTGAAGCTCCTTCAATCACACCACTAACAAACATCCACACACACTGCTCGCCGTCCCAGAGGACAAGAATGACCAATAAAAGCAAAGACTGATCAAACAAACTACCACAGAGGAGACAAAACGAAACAGGAAAGGCATCTCAGTCCACTGGTGAAGACTGTGTCGTCAGCAGCCCCACAAAGGCTAACAGACCCTTGTTGAGGATCTTAGGACAATTAACCTCCAGGTGACAGAGATCAGAGACATAATTTCACCTGACTTTGTTTTTGTTGTTGCTAACATTTCATTTTTGGTTTTGGTTTTTCGGGACAGGGTCTCACCGTGCAACCTGGCTGTCCTGGAACTCATTCTGTAGACCAGGCTGGCCTCAAAATCAGAGAGATCCTCCTGCCTCTGCCTCCTGAGTGCTGGGATCAAAGTTGGGCACCACCACGGCCTGGCTTTTGAGACAGGAGGATTTCACCATGTAGCCCAACATGGCCTTGAACTGTACTCCCGTCTCCCTGCCTCAGCCTCCTACAAGCTGGGATGACAGCCAGCAACCCCAGCTTACAACTAAACGGAAGCAGAGTAATATCCTTTTTAAATTAATTATCATGCCAGATGTGGTGATGCACACCTCCGATCCTGGGCAGAAGCGGGAGTTGAGGCCAGCCTGGTCTACATAGTGAGTTCCAGGACAGCCAGAGACGGATGAAGACTGTCTCAAAAAACAAACTAGCTAAATTAATTATGACTATTTCATTTTCTTTC
This sequence comes from Uromys caudimaculatus, assembly GCA_028551405.1. NCBI lineage: Eukaryota > Metazoa > Chordata > Mammalia > Rodentia > Muridae > Uromys > Uromys caudimaculatus. Next base: position 102,315,896 of record CM052707.1, read on the forward strand.
TTTTTTTTTTTTTTTTTTGGTTTTTCGAGACAGTTTTTTTGTGTAGCCCTGGCTGTCCTGGAACTCACTCTGTAGACCAGGCTGGCCTCGAACTCAGAAATCCTCCTGCCTCTGCCTCCCAAGTGCTGGGACTAAAGGCGTGCGCCACCACTGCCCGGCTAGCTATTTCATTTTCAAATAGGGTCTCACATTGTGGTCCAGCTAACTTCAACGTGTTAGGTATCCAGAGCTGGGTCTTGAAACACACTAGGTATCCCAGGCTGGGCCTAAACTCCCAGTGATCCAGTTCCCCCCCCCCCCATATCGAATGAAAGACTGGACCAAAGTTTGGTTATGGACCAAAGATCTAGGCTACTCATTAGGGCCTTTGCTTTTGATGGTTGTTTTGTTTTCTGAGACAAAGTATGTAGTCTTTGCTGGCATGGAAGTCACCACCATTCTCCTGCCTCTGCCTGTCTCAGCACACCTACCTTACCATTATTTTAAGAGAACAGCTCTTCAGGACAAGCGATCTGCCCTAGTGCACAGCAGGCAGACAGCTGGCCCTCTGCTCTTCAACCCCACACTTACTCTACCTACCTTTGGCACCCGAATCAAACACACCCTCCAAGTGGGAACGAGCACTGACAACCGCTCAGACGGTAACAATGTCCATTGTACAGAAGAGGGAAACTGAGGCTGTGGGCAGGCAATAGGCTAAGCAAGGTCACCAGGGTGAGGAATGGCAATGGGAGAGGGTCTTAGACCCGAGGGGCCCCGAGGTCCGCCCCACACACCTAAACGCTGGCTTTTTCTTGAGAAAAAGCGACCAGGGGGGTGAAGGGTTGGGGGAGAACCCGCCTGCCTCAGTTTCCCCTCTGCGCCGCCCGCTCACGTGACCCCGAAAGGCGAAGAAGTCCCGATCACAAACTACTTTTGTCTCAGGGGCTCCCGAGTACCGCGAAGCTACACCCACAGACCCCACGCCCATCCAGGGCTCAGCGGAGCCCCCAGCCTCACCTCTCAGTCGACCGAAGACCCGACCCACCGACGGCAGCGCCTGCGCACCGCGGCGCAGCCAAGCCCCGCCCTCAGGACCACGACGCCTGCGCAGAAAAAAACCATTTCCTGTGTAGTTTCCTTTTGCGCATGCGCTCAAGCGCACCCTTGACTCTAAAACAGAAGTGATGTCACATGAAGGCGGGCACAAGGTGGTTGTTATGGAAACTGCCCTCTGGAGACGTCACGAAGACCGGAAGTTAGTCTGACAGGCACCAAGCTGGTCAGGCCTAAAGCACGGTGGGGCGGTGGCGGACCATAGAGGCACTACCACGTGGTAGGAGTCGGTCACGTGATTAGATTTTTTTTCTTTTTTTCTTTTTTTCTTTTTTTCTTTTTTTTTTTTTTGGTTTTCCGAGACAGGGTTTCTCTGGGTAGCCCTGGCTGTCCAGGAACTCACTCTGTAGACCAGGCTGGCCTCGAACTCAGAGATCCTCCTGCCTCTGCCTCCTGAGTGCTGGGATTAAAGGCGTGCGCCACCACTGCCCAGCGCTATATGTACTCTGAACCATTGAAGCTATCTCTCCTAGTTTTGTTTTACCAGGTCTTACTATTGGCTGACCATAAACTTATGGAAATCCAGGCGGCCATGGTGGTGCAGGCTGTTAATCCCAGCATTCAGGAGGCAGAGGCAGTAGGATCTCTTGAGTTCTAGGACAGCCAGGGCTACACAGAGAAACCCTGTCTCGAAAAAACAAAAAGAAAAAAAAAAAGAAGCAAAAAAGAAAAACAAGAATTACGTCCTTCCTCCTGCATTCGTGTCCAATTGCTGATATGCCATGCTTCTGCCAATCCCCTGTACACAAACCCACCGTTGGCATGGTGTGGTTATAATTACCAAACTGAGTGTCCTGGGTTGCTTAGGGATGTGAGGTGTGAGATAAGTCAGGATAGAAAACCTGGGCAGCTGTGAGGGACGTGAGAGGAGAGAAGACGTTGCCACCTTCACAGGCAACCGAAGCCATTCTCTATCAGAGAATTCCAGGGCAATTACCAACTCTTTAAGGCTTTTCTTCTTTCCAGGCTAAAAACATACTATTTTCTAGAAATCTCACCAAAAATTCCTTTTACAGGGAAAGGATACAGATATAATGAAGCCCTCTTGCAACCTGTGATTTCTGGTTTTTATCTCATCAGATTAGTTTTAATTATCAAATTGACACAACCTAGAATCACTTAGCAAGAGTCTTCACGAGGTGCCTAGAGGAACTTGGTCTGCTTGTGGGAGTGGCGGTGATCAAACATAAGTGACCGAGAAGGCTCGGCCCATCGTGGGTGGCACCATCCCCTAGGAAAATGGAAGCTGCATCTGTCTCTCTGCTTTTGACTGTGGCTCTGTGGCCTGCCCAGGTCCTGCCTTGACTCCCTTCCCCCTGCCCTGTGATGGCCTATATCAAGTCATCTCAACTCTGCTTCATGAACTGACCACTATGGGCACAGTGTTTTTGTGCATTATGTAAAGTTTACCCTTGTGTTATTCAAATGCTGATCTCTCTGCCTTCATATCCTGTGTCAGTCTCGGGACAGGGCATTGTAATGCGTATACCATGAATCGCCTGTTGGAAGTTTGTGTAAACAATTCTTATCGTTTATTCTCTGCCTTTTCAATAAATGCTGATCACCCGATGGCTGCGCAGAATAGAGAATAGGGTGAGACATCAACCAGCCAGAGGAAAGAAGAGGGAGATTCAGATCAATGAGGAGAATGGAAGATTTAGAGCCTTGAGGAAGGCGGTCAGGAGAGAGATCATGGAAGCACAGCTGAAGCCCAAAGAGCCAGATCAGTAATAATACGCAAGCAATGTGGGACGGCCATGCACAAGATTCTTTCCTCATCCAAGTCCTGAAAGATGAGGGCCTCCTCAGGACGCACATGGTAACGGTGTGGTGTAGCTGTGGCTCTGTTCCCTCACTGCTGACAAATGGACATTTTTTTTTCTTTTTTTTTTTTTGGTTTTTCGAGACAGGGTTTCTCTGTATAGCCCTGACTGTCCTGGAACTCACTCTGTAGACCAGGCTGGCCTCGAACTCAGAAATCCACCTGCCTCTGCCTCCCTAGTGCTGGGATTAAAGGCGTGCGCCACCACTGCCTGGCCAAATGGAAAATTTTGAAAGAAATAAAAAACAGACACAGGGAATAGCACACATGAATACTGAACTAAAATTACAATTCTCAAGCAATGAAAACATGAGTCCACATAGTGACTCACGAGCATGGGGGACTGAGGCAGGAGGCCCATTCGGCGGAGCTACGGGTGGCATCACATCTCAAATCCACTCCCCAGACATACACCCAAGGAAAACCAGGAGTGATGTCTTGGTATTCTATTGCGGTGAAGAGACACCATGACCACAGTAAGTAACTCTTGTAAAGGAAATCATTTAATTGGGACTGGATTACAGGTTCAGTTTGGTCCATTGTTACCATGGGGGCACACAGGCAGACAAGGCGCTGGAGACAGACCTGAGAGCTCTGCACCCAGATCATCCGGCCGCAGGGAGATGGGCCCGGCTGGAGCATCTGAGACCTCCAAACCCCACCCCTAGCAACACACTTCTTCCAACAAGGCTGATTTGTCCTGTGATGCACTGCATGGGGTGGTGGGAGGGGTGTCTTATCGGGCCCATGCTGAGGCGGCACCCCCAACCCAAGGCATCAGCCATGTGACAGGTCTAGTGTAAAATGAAGTTTATTTGGGACATGGGAAGGGGGGGTGGGAAAGGGAGTAGAGGCGAGGGGGGGAGAGAAGGACGGAGGGGGCAGGAACAAGGGCAGAGAGGGGGGAGAGCAGGACAGAGGGGGCAGGAGCCAGTGCAGAGAGGGGGAAGGGTAGCGTGTGTGACATGACAGGGAGAGGAAGAGAGAGAGGAGAAAGGGATGGAGGGTCCTATGTCAACCAGGCTGGTACCTGGCCGTCGCTAGGTACTGTAGGGCCGAGCCTAGAGGAAATAGTAACAAAGGCCACACCTCCCAACACTGCCACCTCTTGTGGGGAACCCCTATGTCACTCAGGACACCCCAGGACCATGGTCTCTGCACAAAGGAGATTTGTTTGCCTCAGAGGAACAAAGGTTAGGGATAAGGGACAAAGACGGGAGATAGAGGACCAGGAAGAAGGGGCAGGGGACAAGGGAGAGGGGCAGGGGTATCTGTCGCTGGAGAGGAACAAAGGACTGCTTCTGGGTGCAGAGGAGACAGAGGTGGCCCTTAGGAAAATGGAGGTTTACCAAGGTATAAGGGGTAGCCCTGTGTTGGGATAAAGTGTTTAATTTTAATTGAGCACATTAATCAGGTGAGCCAAAGGAGGCTTTTTATTTCTGGACTTCAATACTTTGGTAGCTGGACCTTGGTAGTCAGCCCCAGGAAGAGAGATTGTCAAATAAGGGAATGGATCTTGGCAACTAGCTGAAGGAATGTAATCTAATGTTTTGTTTTGGTTATTTGTGTTTGTTTGTTTGTTTAGCAAGGCAGAGGGAATGGGGGAGAAGGGCAAGGCCTGCCAGAGCCGTGTTTGCCGTGCTTGGGCCAGCCAGAACTCCTTCACCTATGAGCCTATGGGGGCCGTTTTTATTCAAACCCCCACAAGTAACAAGACTCCCCAGACTGATACAAAACCTGACCATCAGTGTTGAATTCTGGAATCATGTTGGCTGGAAGCTCAGTGGGTAGAGCACCCTCCAAGCGTGCCTAAGGCCCTGGGTTCCATTCCCAGAACTGCAAAAACTAGGTGTGGTGGTACATGTCTGCCATCCAGCACTCTGGAGATGGAGGCAGGAGGGTCAGGAGTTCAAGGCCATTCTCTTAGCCCAGGTAAGCCTGGGCTATCTGGAAAAAAAAAAAAAAACCAACAACAAAAATAGGGGCTGGAGAACTGGCTCAATAGTTAAGAGCACTGGCTAGTCTTCCAGGGGACCAGGGTTCAATTCCCAGCACCCACATGGCACGTTACAGCCATTTGTTAATTCTGATTCCAGATGTGTCTTCTGGCTGCTGTGAGCACTGCATGCAGGTAGTGCAATCAACAAAACACCCAGGTATATAAATTTAAATGTGTATGTGTGCACACATACACACAAGCACAATGCACACACACAGGCACGCACACATGCAAGTACGTGCGCACACATATCAGAAGCAACCTGGCTCAGGAAGTAAAAGCATCTGCCACCAAGTCACATTTCTTTCTGTCCTAGTGTTGCGTGTGCATGACTGCACACGTTCCCTGTGTGGTGAAGCATTGTGTGACATGTTTGTGGCAGCCCAAGGTTGAGGCCCAGTGTCTTCCTCGTTCATTTTCCACCTTGTATCTCAAGCCAAAAAATTTCTCATTAAAGCAAGACCCTGCAGATTCTGTTGGTCTAACCTGGGCACTTGCTCCTTCAGGACTCTCTTGTCTCCTCCTGCTGCCAGCTTTTGTGGTACTGGGGATTCAAACTCCTCACGAGGCAGGGGATTTGCCTGCAGATGCATCTCCCCAGGCCTGGGAGTTGTTTTTTGGGTGGTGTGGGAGTGGGGGTAGGCGCCATTGATGCTCAGTGTCAACTGTCACTTTGATTGGATCTCGAACCACAGGGAAGATGGCTTCTTTGATTGCCTAAGGGGGCTTATCTTGATTATGTCGGTCAGTTGAGCCAGGGAGACGCTCAGCCTTGATTCTGAAGAGGCCATTTCCAGGCAGATCCAGGATTGTGTAATTTCGAGCAGATTTCTAGACCTTGCACCAGGAGTGACCTATTGTGTCTAGCTCCTACTGCCTTGATTTCCCCACAGGGCCTGTAATTTGAGATGTGTGTTAAAATAAACGCTGCTCTCCATTACCCTATGTTTTAAAAGTTTGCTTATGTGCTTGTGTGCGCGCACTTAAATGTGTACATTCGCACTATGTGCACACAGCACCTGCTGAGGTCAGAAGCGGACATAGGGTCCCCTGGAGCTATGAGCTGCCATGTGGGTGCTGGGATCTGAAGTCCAGTCCTCTGTACTTGGGCTCTTACTGTCCACGCAGCTCTGAGAGGGAGTCTCCTCGGCAGAGGTGTGTGGTTCCCAGGGGAGGGAATCCCCAACTAGCTCAGGAGCTCAGAAGCCGCGGTCCCACCCCTTCTCTTAGCTTCTTTTCTTCTTGGCTCTTCTGATAAGAAAGTCACACCAAGTAGAAAATCTCATGTTAGAAATTTATTGGAGGGTCCAGGGTGTGAAGGGTTGAATGCTGCCCTCTGCTCCTGGGAGTGGAAAGCAGGAAATTAGACAAAGGGCAGGACTTACATAGGATTTCTTAGGAGGCGGTGCTTCTCAGGGCAGAGATTTCCAGATTGGTGGGATTTCAAGGCCTGAGCTTCGGGAGCTCAGAGATTGGTGGGATTTTTTTTCTCACCCCCCTTACCCTGCATTGGGTTAGAGTGGGATGTCCTTCCAGGCCACACAGCCAGCTTTGGTTGAGGCACCTTCTCTGTGAGGCTACTGGAGGAGGCTGGAGATGAGGCGTGAGCACTGTGGGACTACTCCTGTGGGACAGCTCCTGCAGTGGTGTTCTTGAGGGAAAGGTGAGGCACTATCATAGACAGCTCTTGTGACAGCAGCAGGCTGAGATCTCGTGCTGCCACCATTTTGACAAGAACAGCCATCAGCTCCTGTGGGGGGGCATCTTAACGTGGCCAAAGGCTGGGGTAGGGAAGGAGGGGCCAGTCCCCGCTTTGAGGGTTTTTGTAGTACACCGCTTATGAACTACATCTGCTCATGGAGCCATCTCTCCAGTCCCCAGGTTTTGTTTGTTTGGCGTATGTTTTTTTCAGACAGGTTATGTAGCCCAGGCTATCCCTGCAGGTTGCAGATTGGGTCAGTTTTATTTAACTTGGATTGGAATTGCAGGTGTGTGTCAGCACACTCAGATTACAAAAACAAAACGACAAGCAAAAACCCATGGCAGTTCTCACTTGCATTCCCAGAAACCAGGAAGTTGGGGCAAGAGGATTCCTATAAATTTGAGGCCCGCCAGCACTGTACAGCAAATGCAGACCAGCCTGGACTACGTGAGATTTAGTCTCAAAAAAAGGAAGGAAAGAAGGAAGCGAGGGTTGGAGGGAGGGAGGGAGAGAGGGAAGCCAGGCATGGTGGAGCACTCAGGTCATCTCAGAACTCAGAGGTGAGGCATGAGGATCATGTAGCTTAAGGTCATCCTTGGCTACGTGAAGAGGGTGAGGCCAGCATGGTCTACACGAGTCCCTGGCTAAAGAATAGAAAGAAATTAACGAACAGACCAAGCACAAACGCACACAGCCTGTATAAAGCGAAATCCTCCCAGAAAAGGCAAGGCAGAGAGAGAGGGAGGGAGGGAGGGAGGGAGGGAGGGAGGGAGGGAGGAGGGGAAAAGTGTTAGGTTTCCATGGAAACAACGTCCTGGCGCTAGGAGGGAGAGTGAGGCTCCGCCCCACTCACCCCGACAGCCAATCACGAGCTCTGCTGTGTTTGGCGCATGCGCAAAATCGCACCACTGGCAGTGCAACCTCAGGAAGACATGGGCGGAGCCGCGGTGCACTGGCGCCAGACTGGTTGTTCTTGCGCATGCACACTCGGGTCGACCATCTGCCCTCGCGCGCACGCACCTTCCTAGCGTGCTCCCAGCTAGCTGGCGGCGGTCCCCTCAGTCTGAGAGCGACAGCGGAGGAACCGACTGAGGTGAGGCAAGCTCCCGAGAAGACCCGGACGGCACAGGCGTGAAGACCAGAGGAGGGCTATCGCCGCCCCGCGCTCAGCCAGCCGCCATGAAGCCCCCCGCAGGTACCGGCCGCCCCTCGCCCAGGCCCTCGCTTTCTCTCCTCCCTCGGGCAGATGGAACCTGTGGGATTCCCGACCCTGACCCCTTCGTCTGCAAAATGAATGAACTAACTTTCCCATGACTTCATCCTCTTGACAAACTGGATTTAAAAAGAATACTTTTTTCGTGCTCCCTGCTATTCTAACTAGAGATGGACTGCCAACGGGGCGATGAGCAAAACCCACACATGGTGTAAAGGCACAGGTTCCTGGAAGGCTGCCTGGAGACGGTGGCGTGGGAACCTGTGTGCCAGGACAGTGTGTCATCTAGTATCTAGAGAGGACCTAGTAATACTTCCAACTAGGTTCTTTTGTATTTTTAGGATTTGTTATTTTTAATTGTCTGTGTATGTCTGTGTATGAGTATGTGCACGGGTGTGTAGCATTCACGAAGAGTGTGGCAGATCCTCTGCACCTAGAGTCAGTTACAGGTTGGGAGCTGCCTTCAGGGGTGCTGGGAACCAAACTCGGGTCCTCTGGAAGAGCCCCAAGCACGCTTGACCACTGAGCTCCCTCTCCAGCCTGTCAAGTCAGCGAAACAGGGGCTTAGGCTCTGGTCACCCCATTTTGGCAGGGCTGGTTGGGAGACCCATCTTTCTCTTGCCCGGCCTGCTGTGTATGTGGGGGGAGGCATCCCATATGGTGGGGCTACGTGGCAGGGATTCCACTGTCAGTTGTAGGCATGGCTGCGACCCAAGAAGATGAAGACTTGTTTGGATTTTTTGTTTTGTTTCTGAGACAGGGTTTCTCTGTGTAGCCCTGGCTGTCCTGGATCTCACTCTGCAGACCAGGCTGGCCTTGAACTCACAGAGATCCTCCTGCCTCAGCCTCCCAGTACTGAGATTAAGGGTGCACACTACCATTGCCCAACCATGGCTTTTCATTTGAGACAACATCTCATGTACCCCAGGCTGACCTCATACTTGATATGTAGCTGTGGATGACTCTGAACTCTTTCTCCTCCCCTCCCCCTCAGTTTTCCAAGGGCTAGGATGATGGGCATCGCCACCACACCTGACTTGTGTGGTGGTGTGGGATGGAGTGAGAGCACTATGTATGCGAGGCAAGTGTGCTGCCCACTGAGCCACAGCTCCAGTCCGTATTTTTGTTTTCATTGGCTTGAACGTGGTTGTACTATGTTCTCCATTTAGACCACAAATGTGGAATCCTCTTGCTCCAGCCTCCCGAGTGCTGAAAACAAGCACCCATCTCCCCTATCCAGTCCATGTCCTGGTCTCCCCTATCCAGTCCATGTCCTGGTGGGCTGCCCCCTTCCTTCCCTTACCACCCTGTCTTCAAGGCCCGTGTTGCTGTCTGCAGAAGGCTCGAGAGCATTTTGAAGATTTGCTCTCGGTGGGGATGAGCTGTCCCACCTTCATTTTACATGACCATGAATTATGCAGCCATTCTGCATGTGACAAAGAGTGAGGTGGCCCTGCCTGGCCGCCTTGCATGTCAGTGTTGAAGAAGTGTTGCTGGGGCTGAGTCAGTGCCAGCAGCTGCTGGTGCCACCACACCTGTCCTCAAGCTGCTCCCCTCCTGGTCATCCCAGAATGCAAGTCCAGCTTCCACACCTGCCTGTCAGTGAGGCCTGATATGGGCAGAAATGGCTGGCTTTAATTATAGCTTGGGAGCACCAGGGGTGTGGAGGGCCACGCCTAACCATGAGTGAGCACTGCTGGATGGCTTGAGGCACCAGGGGTATGGAGAGCAGGGGACCAGTGGGAAGACAGACTTCTGGAGCCCTCAGGGCTATCCTCTCCCAGCAAGTGGTTCTGGATTCTCCTTTTTGTGAGAAGTTAGAGAACTTGTAGGGGTGCAACTGGCTGGAACCTGTGCTTACACTTTTAGGATGGCCTTTGCCAAAGCAGCAGGATCCCTTAGCAGTAGCAGACCATCTAAGATCCCCTAGTGAGGGCCTGGGAGCCTGGTCAGGGATGGAGCCCCACCTAAAATATCCCAGTAAGGGGATGGGGACATGGTCACAGGGTAGAACTCTGGCGTCATGGTCCCTGTCTAAGGAAGGAAACACACACATGATGAAGGACTGAGGAATGGCTCTGTGCTGGCCTGCACATGGAGCCTGCTCATGACATTGTTACTTCAGCAGGTCCTGGGAGGGGACTGGTGGACAGGTTCTCCTGGGCTACTTGCTCTGGACCTGCTGAGACTGACTGTGGCTGTTGTCATTCCCACAGCCTGTGCTGGGGACGTGGTGGACGCAGCGTCCTCATGCTCCACCGTGAATCATCTGCGCTGGGACCTGAGTGCACAGCAGATCAGGGTTCTGACCACGCAGCTCATTGAGCAGACCAAGTGTGTGTACGACCGTGTGGGTGCCCAGGACTTTGAGGATGTATCGTATGAGAGCACACTGAAGGCACTGGCTGACGTGGAGGTCACCTACACAGGTGAGCTCAAGGCAGAGTGACAGCAATCCACGCAATACAGCTCCTCCTGCACCAGAGGAACCAGCTTGGGTGACCTAATCCTTTGTGGTATCTGTGGCATCTGTTTACCAGGTGTCAGTTCCTACATGACCTGCCAAACAGGCCTTGTCTAAGTTTGTTTTCTTTCCTTAAAGGATTTGCTTATTTTTAGAGCAGACTTTGTGGCACATATCTCAATCCCAGCTCTGTGAGTCAGAGAAAAGTGGATCTCTGTTGCTTGCATCCATGTGTGTGCAGTTCCCACAGTGGCCAGAAGGAGGCGTTGGGTCCCCTGGAGCTGGAGTTGCAGACCCTGGTCCTCTTGGGTGCAGCCAGTGCTCTCTGCTGAGCCATTGAGACAGGTCTTCCTATGTGGTCAAGCTGGCCTGAGATTTGCAGTCATCCATGCTCAGGCTCCTGCGTGGTCCGTTGTTTCACCTCAGTGTGGATGGCAGGGACCACACGCCGGTTGTTGGGCCTGGTGACAGCTTTACTCACTGTGGCTGCTCACCAGCCTTTGTTTTGTTTTGAAACACCCTCTCTGTGCCTGTGAGACAGTTCTGAGTCCTGGTCATCCTTCTGCCCACTGTGGCTCTCCTGTCACCACGGCAGCACGCCCATCGCTGGCAGACCTGGCACCTACAGCAGCCTTTCCTGTCTTGCTCACACTGCCCTTTTCATGTCTTATGTCACCCCTGTGTGGTTGTGTTTCTTAACACAATCCTGGGTGTTCCACCAAGCACCGCAGCTTGCACCTCAGGCCCAGCACACTCAGCACACCGAAGCACCAGGCTGCCCAGTCTAAGGGCTGCTGCGTCCCAGGTGGACCAGCAAAGGCATGTGCAGGCTGCTGAGACCTCTCCCCTACCCCTGAGGTGCAGCTGACTTCTGCTCCGTCTCCTGCATCAGCTTCAGCCAGGAGGGTTGTCTCCAGTCCCCAGTCTCAGTTTCTCCTCATGCACCAAGCAGTGTTCTCTTCCTCTGGTCTCAGGTGGGAACCACCCTGTGGAGCCCTTTGGTCTAGCCTCGCTGTACCAGGCACTCTTTGATGTCCCTGCAGGCATCTCCTGCAGCTCCTCTTCCCTTTCCTGTGGGGGCTGGAAAGATCAGAAAGAAAACCAAGATGAAGCTGGGCAGTGGTGGTGCACGCCTTTAATCCCGGCACTTGGGAGGCAGAGGCAGGCAGATTTCTGAGTTCGAGGCCAGCCTGGTCTACAGAGTGAGTTCCAGGACAGCCAGGGCTACACAGAGATATCCTGTCTCGAAAAAAGAAAACCAAGATGAACCCCAGTATGCTGTGACTTTGGTACTTTGCAGGCTGAGGCAGGAGGATTGCCATAGGTTCAGGCCTCACCTGGGGTATAGCAAGACCTTGTTCTAAAACCGCAAAAAAGAAAGAAAGGGCTGTGGGCTGCCCCCCCTCAGCTCCTCAGTCTACCCACATGTACTGTGTAGAGGCTGTGACCTTTGTGCTCCCGGCTTGGGCCTTCTTTCCCTTGGTGTCCTTCCCACCCCCACTGTTTACTCTGCCAAGGCCCCAGTCACTTGTTCATGGGCAGCTAGAGTGCTGAAGGGACCAGGTTCCTGCCTGCACTGGCTAGTGTGGCCCAAGTGTCCCTCAACATGGCCAGTTAAACACACAGTGCCGGCCCCACATGTGAGCCTTCGTCCTTTAGTCTTATCGCTTCCCACCCCCAGCCCCACACATCCGCTTCTCGCTTCTGGATTCTTTGATGCAGTTCCATGCACCGTGACCTCTGCGCCTGGCCTCTGGCCGGTGCTGTGTGTTAAAAGCTTCACCTCTCTTTGTCTGTATAGTACTCCAGTTTCCCCACTTCTGGCTGTTGTGAGTCCTGCTGTGGCACAAGTACATTTTTGATGGTGAGCTGTGCTTTTGGCTCCATTCCTGGGGAGGGGACTGGATCCCAGGGCAAGTATAGTAATGTTCAAACTTGTGTGTCCCTGAATTCAGCACACTCCTCCTGCCTCAGCTTCCCCGCCTGCCCAAGCTTGACAGGTCAGTCATTGTCCCAGTGTCTGCTTTGTAGTCCTGAGCCTCCGCTGTGTCATCGTCGCCAAGTGCTCCTCTCTGTCCCAGTCCCGGAAGCTGGCCGTGGGCAGCCGTGTCTTGGCATCAACCAGCAGGTTTGCGCTCCTCACTCACCTTGTCCGTGTCTCACCCTCAGTGCAGAGGAACATTCTCGACTTCCCCCAGCACGTATCCCCGTGCAAGGACATCCGCACAGCCAGCACAGAGGCTGACAAGAAGCTCTCGGAGTTTGATGTGGAGATGAGCATGAGGCAGGACGTGTACCAGAGGGTCGTGTGGCTGCAGGTGGGTGGGCGTGTGTGCGTGCTCGGCGGAGGGCCAGAGGGCGGTGGTAGGGTCTACCTGCTGCCAGCCTAAGCCTTGATGCCACTGTCCATGCAGGCTGTGCAGCCTGGAGCCCTGTGAGTGAACATGGAGAGAGCGGGTGCTTTGTAAACCATGCTTTGTTGTTGGCGAAACGCCTGTAACTGTCACATCGCTGTAAGACTGATACAGAGCCGAGTGTCATTGTAACATATGGCAGACTGAAGCAACAGGATCAAGAGTTCGAGGCCAACCAGGGCCACTTGGGAGAAAACAGGATGTCATAGTGCATGCCTCTGGTCCCAGCACTTACCAGGAGGCAAGAAGTTCAAGGCCACTCTTGGTTCCATGCTGAGTTGGAGGCTAGCCTGGGCTACCTGAGAACTTGTTGCAATAAATACAGAGGGCTGGTGTCCTCAGCAATAAAGCCCTGCCTAGAGCCTCCCAGTAGAGTTGGGACCTGGCTCAGCTAGGTTGCCTGCTTACATCCCACCACCAAAAAAAGAAAAGAAAATACTGGTTGGGGTTTGTGAGCTTCCCTTGCCCACTGTTCACAGTGATTGGTGTCTTTGTGTGCTGGGGGCCCTGTGTCCGCACCTGAGGAGCCTACGGTCAGCACTGAGCACCCTGTTGGTTGTGCTGCTGGACAAAGGTGTTGCTCTGTAGCCTCTACTATCTGGGATCTGGGAGGCTCCATGCCTAGCTGTGTTGAGCATTTGCTTCTTTACTGGGGAGGGGCCCCTGGAAGTGTTTCTCTTCTTCCACGATGTGTGGTCCCCGGGGATTGAACTGTGGGCTTGGCTTCAATCTCCTTAACCCTTGAAGCTGCCTGTCTCTCGATCAGATTGTGGGGTTTTGTTTGTTTTAAGATGTTTGTCTTTGGGGCCTGGAGGGATTGCTCAATGGTTAGAGCACCAGCTGCTCTTCTAAAGGACCTGGGTCAGTTCCCAGAGCCCCCTGGCAGCTTATAACTGCCTGTAACTCCAGTTCCAGGAGATCCAACACCCTCACACAGACAGACATGCAGGCAAAACACCAATGTACATAAGATAAAAGTAAGTTATGTTTTAAAAGGTGTTTTTTAATTCCGTGTATATTTTTCTGTGTATGGGTGTGTGGGCAGAAGCGAGTCCTGTGTTTCCTGTAGCTGGAGTCCTGGTGGTTTGAGCCAACACATGTGGGTTGCTGCTCCTGCTATGAGAGGCCCAGGAGGGGAGACTTTTTCCCCACTGGGCTCTGATAGGAGTTTTGGTGCCTGCCTCCAGGAGAAAGTCCCGAAGGATTCCCTGAAGCCAGAAGCAGCCCGCTACCTGGAGCGGCTTATCAAGCTGGGCCGGAGAAACGGACTCCACTTACCTCAGGACACACAGGAGGTAAGTGTGCCCTGTTCCAAATGCACCACAGTCACAGCCTGCTGACAACATCTGTGTCCCCTCCCTGGGGCCTGAGCCTAGAGAAGCAGGTCTGTGCGGAGTCATGGAAGCAGGGCATCGCAGCTGCCTCAATTCACACCCAAGTGCTTGGCTGAGTCAGCTCTGCCAGGCTCAGAAATGTGGGTCTCCGTGCTGCCCCCCCCCCCCCCCGTGGGCTATCTTGAAGGCCCCGGCGTGCACACAGGTGAGTGCCTTGCTGAGGCTGTGCGTCAGGCAAAGCAGAGGCCATAGCTAATTGGAGGGGTGAGGACAGGTGGCCCGGGCACTGCATAAACACAGGAGAGGCTGTAACTGTGTGAGCGTTCTGCTGGGAGCACGCTGTGGAAGGCACGCTCCTGGGTGGATCCATCCCACCAGGGTTGTCCACACCCCAGAGCCCAGGATCTTTACTTAATACAGATGCCACCCCACTGAGGCAGCGGCGGCGACACCCAGCAGAGGCCAAGGGAGGCTAGGTCCTCCCTGTGATTCCCAGCCCGGGAGAGCAGACCCAGCTCAGGTGTCCCTCCACAGAGCCACCGTGCTCGTTGAGAGCTCACATGCCTGTTCTTGTAGGGCGGCCGTGCTTGGAGCTGTGGATCCTAGCATTCTCTCCCTCGTGCCCACATCCGGTCTCCATTCCAGTGAGCACTCGTTGGCTGAGTGGCTTTAAGGAAGTACCTGGCATCTCCCAGCCTAAGTCCATGTCAGGAGCCCCCAAAGGCCACATATCCCCAGCAGCTGTTTCAGTGTTGTCTGCTGGGGAGTTGGTGCAGCAGTTTCTGAAGCCATAGTGTCTGTGTTCTGACAGCAAGGGCCTGCCTGTCACAGCCTGCGGCCCTGACTGTGGCCCACGCCCACCTCTGCTCTCCCTCAGCGCAGCAGAGGGTAGCCCCCCCATCTAGCAGCCTGTGCATTTGACAGCACAGCCTTGTCAATCCCAGTTCAGCTCCCTGTCTGAAAGCGTGTTGCCGGGCTGTTTCTAGTCGGACCTGTCCTTAGCAGACAAGGATAGTCCCATCCCCATCAGCATAGCGCAGAGCTCAGGCAGCAGGCTGAGGGTCCTCCCCAAGTGGGAGGCCTGGGAGAGAGGGCACATATCCAGGGGTGCCTGGGGTGCAGCCGAGACCAGTGCCCTCTATACTTCTGTGTCTCTGCAGAAGATCAAGACCATCAAGAAGAGGCTGAGCCTGCTGTGCATCGACTTCAACAAGAACCTGAATGAGGACACCACCTTCCTGCCCTTCACGAGAGAGGAGCTCGGTGAGCACACACAGAGGAGGGTGTCCTCCCAGCTCCCAAGGACACTGGAGGCCAGAGCTGGGCTCTTCTGACCCAGACCCATGTTCAGTAGGAGCCCTGAGCTTGGCCAGCTGTGTTGCCCTGAGCAGGTGTCTGGGGCCACAGGCACCCTGCCACACAGTGGGTTTTAGTCCAGGATAAGGGGTGGTGGATCTCAGCCGGGCTTGGGACTTTGAAGCCTCGGCGCCTCTATGTGCTGTTTGGGCTTCACCCTGCTGCCGTGATACCTTCGGCTCTCTGGAACCCTCTTAAAGTCTTTGGGGTCTGTGGCCCCCAGCATTTCTGGTACAGAACTGCATTGCCATCCCCCATCCCCCGCTCCTCGCTCATCCTCACTGGCTGACTGGGGACATCCTGCCAAGGTCACCTGCAGCCCTGGGAGGTCCCCTACAGGTTCCAGGCTCAGAGTTGCTGGCCTGGCTTCAAGGCTCAGGCTGAGCGGCATCGGCTGCATCCACAGGCGGGCTCCCCGAGGACTTTCTGAACTCTCTGGAGAAGACGGAGGACGGCAAGCTGAAGGTCACCCTCAAGTACCCACACTATTTCCCACTGCTGAAGAAGTGCCATGTCCCTGAGACACGGCGCCTGTTGGAGGAGGCCTTCAATTGTCGCTGCAAGGAGGTGGGGCTGTAACACTGCTGTCACTGACACGTGCTGTTCTCCCCTTGGGCACCCTGCTGCAGCTGCCCACTGGCCCTGTGCTCAGGCTGTCTCAGGGACACCTGTTGGCCTTTGCAGGGCAGTCCCCACTTAGCTCTTGAGCAGGAGAGGCAGTGTGGCTCCCTGGTGGTACCAAGCTCTTGGCTGTGTGTCAGCCAAGGGGTTGCAGGTAAGTGGCCCGAGCTGTAGCAGGGCAGAGCAGTGAACAGGGCCTGTTTTTACTTCCCTTGACTTTAGAGTACCCAGGGCCTGGGTTCCCCACCTTCCTGACGTTGCAGTCTAGGGCACTTGACAGCTGTGGATTGCTCAGAACAGAACAGGCTGGGCCTTAACATGCTGACTGAACTGTGGCCTCAGATCCCTGGCCATGGGCTCCGCCTCCCAGTGGCTTGGGAGGAATGATTACTGTCAGTTAACCAACCAGAGTGCTCAGGACTCAACCTAAAGTCTCCCCTGGCCTCCCAAGGTCTCCCATTTGTGGCTGGTGCTGCCTCTGTGAGACTTCCTGCCCACCTGGGTGCATGAGTTGCTGTGTGGTGCTGGGGTAGGGCGACGTGGCCAGGGCCCCTGTGTGGGGAGTGCTGGGGACGCTGGCCTGGCCAGTCCTCATCCATCCTCTGGCCGCCTCTTCCCCAGCACAGGCTTACGTTGCTTTTCTCTTACGGTGATCGAATGGAGCAGTGCCTTTTCTCCACTTGTCTGCTATGCCATCTCAGTGGCAGGTCTACTTTCTGTGTGATCAAGTTGCTGCAGCCTACAGCCAGCCTCAGGACAGCCAACGCTCGCTCGCTTCTCTGCACCTGTAGCTCTGGCTGGGGTGATGCAGAGCGGGGGCCATGCCTGTGTCCCTGCAGGAGAACTGTGCCATCCTGAAGGAGCTAGTGTCCCTGCGGGCACAGAAGTCCAGCCTGCTGGGGTTCCACACACACGCGGACTACGTCCTGGAGATGAACATGGCCAAGACCAGTCAAACAGTAGCCACCTTCCTAGGTAGCCACTCCACTCTGGCCATGGGCGCCTGTCTTTGCCCCACCCACTCAGCCTGGAAGGTCATTGTCAAGACCGTCTCTGGGGTAGAGCCTACAGCCCATGTCAAGCTGCTCCCGAAAGCACTTGCCCTGGCTGTGGCAGCTATGAGTCTATCCTGACTCCTGGGTTCTGGATGGTGAAGTAGACAGCCCTTGTGTTGTATGTGGGTGGGTGTTGTCCTCTTTCCTGGGCAGCAGGGGTGGCAGAGGGTGACAGTGGTGCCTCTGCAGATGAACTGGCACAGAAGCTGAAGCCGCTGGGTGAGCAGGAGCGTGCAGTGATCCTGGAGCTGAAGGAGGCAGAGTGTACCAAGCGGGGACTGCCGTTCGATGGGCAAATCCATGCATGGGACATGCGTTATTACATGAACCAGGTGGAGGAGACTCGCTATCGCGTAGACCAAAACCTGCTGAAGGAGTACTTCCCCATGCAGGTGGTCACGCGTGGGCTGCTGGCCATCTACCAAGAGCTGCTAGGACTGACCTTCACACTGGAGGAAGGTGCTGCTGCCTGGCACCAGGACGTGCGGCTGTACTCGGTGCGTGACGCCACCTCTGGAGAGGAGATCGGCAAATTCTACCTCGACCTGTACCCCAGGTGGGAATGGGGACCTGCCCGGACACTTGGGTCACTGTTGCTTACCACATTGCTCTGCTGTCTGCATGGGGACAGAGGAAGTCTGGGGCAGTCCAGGGCTCCTGCTGCAGGGAGAGCCTGCAGCGCCAGTAGCAGCTGACAGGTCCCCAGTACTGGCTCTGGCTGCCCTGGTACCTCTCGTCTCTGCCCTGACCTCATCTTGCTCCCCAGGGAAGGGAAGTATGGCCACGCTGCCTGCTTCGGCCTGCAGCCTGGCTGCCTCCGGCAGGATGGCAGCCGGCAACTGGCCATCGCGGCCATGGTGGCCAATTTCACCAAGCCCACACCCGACACACCTTCCCTGCTGCAGCACGATGAGGTGGAGACCTACTTCCATGAGTTCGGGCATGTCATGCACCAGCTCTGCTCACAGGTGCGTGGTGGGGCCCCTGGCACTCAGTGTGCAGCAGAGTCTGCACATTCACTCCTGGCCCAGCTAGGATTGGCACAGGCTAGCTCTGGGCCTTCTGCCTGCATAGATTGTTTTTATTACATTCGCTCACTTTGTGGGAGGGGATGTGTGTAGGCCCTGCATGTGCAGACCAGAAGACACCCTTGCCCACCATTTGGGTCTTAGGGTGTGAACTCAGTATCAGGCTTGTGAGCATGAGCCCTTACCAGCCAACCCACCTCTTCCCTCCCGTGCAGTGCCTGACAGTGACCTGCAGTGGTCTGTCACACCTCCATCTCACCCACGCTTGCATGCCAGGATGACTTTGGGGACACAGTTCAGCCCAGAGCCTCTCCCAATGCTGGGCTGACGAACACAGTTTGCACGGGAGGGAGGCTTGAGCAGAGCCAGGGTCACATGAATCTTAGTGAGTATGAGGCTGGGGACACGGAGACAGGGAGACGGCACAGCCTCTGGCCTCAGCAGCCAGTGGCATCCAGTGTGCAGGAGCAGGGGAGCTGACGTGTACCTGCGTAGGGGCCGAGGCCTCATGGTGGCCTGGGCCAGCATGCCTAAGATCTTACCTGCCTGTGTCTGGTATAGGCGGAGTTTGCTATGTTCAGTGGGACCCATGTGGAGCGAGACTTTGTGGAGGCACCGTCACAGATGCTGGAGAACTGGGTGTGGGAGAAAGAGCCACTGATGCGCATGTCCCAGCACTATCACACAGGCAGCGAAGCCCCTCAGGACCTACTGGAGAAGCTCATCAAGTCTCGCCAGGCCAATGCAGGTAAGGCTGTGTTGCTGTGGCCACAGGTGCTCAGCCGTATAAGAACCTTCATGGTGGTGCGTTCTGAGGCTGAGGCTGACCTCTAACCTCCCCCCAAGGTCTCTTCAACCTTCGGCAGATTGTCCTTGCCAAGGTGGACCAGGTCCTGCACACACAAACAGATGCAGACCCAGCTGAGGAATATGCCCGGCTCTGCCAAGAAATCCTTGGGGTGCCAGCCACACCAGGTAACCACCATCCTAGCTCCCAGAGAGCTGCAGAATTCCCCACCCTGGGAGTGGGGGGTGGGGCTGCAGGAGATTCAAGCCTCACTCAGAGAGGCCATGCACAGGGACATTAACTACATGCTCAAAGTATCCAGGACCTGTCACCATGGACCCCCTCACTTTGCCCTATGTCTGCCCAGGTACCAACATGCCAGCCACTTTTGGCCACCTGGCTGGTGGCTACGACGCCCAGTACTATGGCTACTTATGGAGCGAGGTGTACTCCATGGACATGTTCCACACGCGCTTCAAGCAGGAGGGCGTGCTTAGCCCCAAGGTGAGTCACCGTACACTGGCCCGGGGGCTCAGCCGGCTGGGCTGGAAGGATAGCACAGGCTGCACGAGGCTCCCAGGCAGGCAGCTGGGGCCTGCCCCTGCACATGCACTGGGATGCTGACTCCAGGTTAGCCAATGAAACCCCAGCTGCCCACTCCACCCTGTGACCCACCCCCCTTTTCCCTAGGTTGGCATGGACTACCGGACCAGCATCCTGAGGCCGGGGGGCTCTGAGGATGCCAGCACCATGCTGAAGCAGTTCCTGGGCCGTGACCCCAAGCAGGACGCCTTCCTCCTGAGCAAGGGTCTGCAGGTGGAGGGCAGCGAGCCGTCTGCGTGCTGACCTGTTCCCAGCTCGCCGCCCTGTGCCTTAGCCCAGCCTTCTGGGCAGCAAGCTCAGCAGCCCTTGGGTGTATGGATGAGCTTGGGGCAGTTTTCCACCCTTATCCCACCCCGGCTCCAGGTCCCCTGGCCTCAGGCTGCCCAGTGGTCTCCTTGCACTAGCCCCCCTCCCGACCTGATGTTGGACATTAAATTTCACACAGGGGCACCCTACCTGGTCCTCCCTCTGTTCTGCTCTGCCGGCAGACTTGGCCTGCCACGTCCTCAGTGGCATCATGGGTTACCTGACAGTCTAGCTGTTGAGAGGTGCTAAGGAATAGGGCCAGGGTCACTGTGTCTGTTCTCAACTACCTGCTTCTTTCTGGACCTTTCTAGGGAATGGGTAGGAGCAAGACTTGGTGAGGGGCTGCCATCTGCTGGCTGTGCACAGTATTGCAACCTCTAGCTTCCATTATATCTGCTTAAAAGATAGGGCCTTGTATAGCAGAGGCTGGCCTCCTCTGACTTGCCCAAACATTGGACAGTAAACACAACACACACAATTGAAAAACTAGTAGCCACAGCGAAGGAAGCCAGTGAGGTCAGCCCTGAGCCTTGAGTGACAAGGTCCCAACCTTCTAGTCCAAAGACTAACAGCACATAGTGGACACACCCATCTGGTGTGGAGGAGTTCTCACAATGCAGGGGGATGGACAGCTCCAGGCTACTATAGGCTGTGTGGCTAATGCCTCAAGGAACTGGGACTAGCAGACATCTCAGTCACTGTTCACACGGGCTTCAGGCTTGATTTTGAGTCCTCAGCACCATGGGAACAGTTCTTAGGGTTGTGACCCTTGTGACGTCAGCACTGGAGTGGGGTGAGGACAGGAAGATGCTTGGGGCTCACTGGTGAACTGGTTGAGTCTATCAGCCTCAGAAGACAGGTCGGGGGCCTGGGAAGATGGCTCAGAGGCCACATTGCCAGCTGTTCCCACAGAGGACCCAGACTCAGTTCTCAACATCCACTGGCGACTCACCCACCTGTGCCTCCTCTTTGTAGAGCGGCCTCTGGGCGGTGTGCTCTTGTACAGACAGGCGCGTGGGACAGCTGGGGGCGCAGTCTGGCTGGCTTGCCTGAGATTCAAACTATGGTCCTGATGCTTACCCTGCAATCACCCTTACTCACCAAGCCATATTATCCACCCCAAGTCTGTCTGTCTCTGTGTTTTCCAGACAGTTTCTCAGTGTAGCCCTGGCTGTTCTGACTTTGTAAACAGTGGCCTTGAACTCAGAGATCCTCCTGCCTCTGCCTTCTGAGTGCTGAAATTTGAAGTGTGGCAACCATCCATGACACAAGATTTATCTTTTTTTTTTCCCCCTCCTGTGTTTACATTGTCTCAGGCAATGACTGACATCCTCCTGGCTGTTGTGTACAGCCCACAAGGCCAGACACCATCATCCCAATGACCCCAGTCCATTCCATGTCCCCAGCTTCTTCACTCATAAAATCACGGGGGGGGGGCGGATGGGGATGTTGGGGGGTCAGCCAGCCAAAACCCTTCTGGAGACACAGGCCAGAGTGCATGCCCTGAAGGACCCTCCAGGCCCTGTGCACTCTCCATGGTGCTGAACTCACTTCTGGACCACGTGTCAATCCCTCATCTCAGGCTGCCTGCCAGAAATGGGAGCCCCAACCTCTGAATTAACTTCCATCTTGCTGCCTATACTCCGAAAATTCTGTAGACAGGGTCACATTTTAGCTCAGATTGGCCTCTAGCTCCCTGTGGACCCAAAGATGACCTTGGACTCGTTTTTTGGTTTTGCTTTTTGAACTGTGGTCTCACTATGTAGACCAGACTGGCCTTAAACTCACAGAGATCTAACTGCATACAGTCTCTAAGTGCTGGATTAAAGGCGTGTGCCTCCACAAGTGGCCCAACCTTGAACTGTTGATCCTCCTGCCTCTATACCCCCCAGTGCTGGGATAAGAGGTGTATACCCTGCCCTTGGCTCTTATGCTACTATGGATGGAACCCAAGGGCTTCACGCACACTAGGCAAGTGTTTTACCCACTGAGCCACAGCCCCAGTTTTGTCAAAATACTTTATTGAAGGTCACACAGTCTTAGAAAAGGGGGTGGGAGCACACACCTTTAATCCCAGCACTTGAGATGCAGAGGCAGGTAGAGCTCTGAATTTAAGGCCAGCCTGGGCTACAAGAGTAAGATCTCTCCCCAAAAGAGGAAGATGGAAGTTTGTGGGCTGAACCTTGGTGTTGGGAAGCACAGATCCCCATAGGCTCAGCATCTTCCTTGTGGTCAGGGGAGAGTAGGAGCCCTATGGTTGGAAGTTAGGGTTCAGGTGTTAAGTGTCAGTCTGTCTGTCTGTCTGTCTAGGTAAAGGGCTCTGGTTCTTGTTCTATGCCGGGGTCTTCATGTTCTTGCTCCTGGAAACCCCACTTACACTTGATATGGTGGTCAGCTTCTCAAGGAGGCTGTCAGTTCCCAGGGCTGTCTGAGTCAGCCTGTCACTCCCTGTCACAGCACCCCCAAAGCATCTCGCACCACATGGACCCTGAGCCACCTCGGTACCCAGGACAACCACATGTCCCGTGGCATCTCCAGCCCCACCCAGCCCGGGCTGAGCAGTAGTTCTGAAGCCACCCAGTCCAGCAGGGTCACCCGTCCCAGGTTCTCTGTGGAGTTGGCCAGCACCAGGGTGGAGTTGTCTAGCTCTTCTGTTGGGTCGTCCAGCATTGGAATTTCCAGAAAATTCCCCCAGTCTGCACCGAGGCCACCGGAAGAAGAGCCTTTGTGGGGTGCGCCAACATTGGGCCAGGGTCCTGGGACCTCGGGTCCTGGGGTGACGTCGGGAGCCACGCGGGATGCAGCGTGGTTGTGCAGGGTTCTGGAAAACACTGGAGAGAACTAGGGAATCAGAAGAGGCAGAGCCTTAGCTCTGTGGAATCTTACCTGCCCTAGGTGGGCAGGATGTAGTGGGGCTGTGCCCCCTGGGTTGTGTGACACTCATTGTGTGCACTGTGGGTTTGTGTATGGGTCTGAAGACTGACATCATTCTGTTCTCCTCTACCATCTTGTGTATCTAGGGCTTGAACTCTGGTCCTCAGGCTTGGTGGCAAGTGTCTTTACTCTCTGAGCTATCTGCTTCAAGTCTCCTGAAGTGGTATGGGCTATTGGTTTTGAGGGGTGTGTGTGGGGGTGGGGTGGGGGTGGGGGTTGTTCACATTTTTTGTCAGGGGTCTCATGTAGCCCAAGCTGTTCTATGTAGTCAAGGATAGTTCTGAAGTAATCCCCTGCCTCTGTCTTCCCAGTGCTGGGTGACAGGCCTGCAGCATGGCACCTGGCATCTATGGTGCTGAGAATGGAAGCCAGGGCCCTACATGGCAGACCAGTGCCCTGCCTGCTGAGCCCCAATCTCACCCTGGGGATCCGAAGGATGGCACTGCCTACCTCGAACTGGCACGAAGTCTCCAGGGCTGTCGGCTTTGTTGGAGTTGAAAGGGCTGATGGAGGGGAGGACGATCAGGACGAAGGACAGCAGAAGGACCTGCCAGAGATGGGCTGGGTCACCCTGTCCTTCCCTCCTCTGTGAGCACCCTGAGCTCACAGGCAGGGAAACTGAGGTCTCGCTATCAGAAGGTGGGTCTCAGGAGGTGGCTGAGACTTTTTATTTTATTTAAATTTCTTTAGATTCTTGGTTATTGGAACAGCCTTGTCTTGTAGCCAGGCTGACCTGTAGCTTGAAGCAATCGCCCTGCCTTTGCCTCCTGCAGTTTATGATGACAAGCCTATCCCATCATGCCAAGCTACGAGGTTCTGCTATTAAAGACACACACACACACACACACACACACACACACACACACACCCCTCATTTGACTGAGACCATGGGCTCCACCAGCCTTGGGATCCCTGAGAGTGCCTGCAGACAGGACTCACCGCTATGCAGGTGCCTGCATGGGCAGGTTTGCTGGTTGACTGGACCACAAGAGCCTGAAGGTGTTTCAGCTGCTCCAGAAGAGACCTTGCAGGGAAACACATCCAGGTTGAGCCCTTGGAGTCTCTTGCTTCCTGGCCCTTTCCAGAATCTCCTAGCCTCGATGGTGTACAGATTCCACCTTTCCTAAGACACAGTGTCTGCCTCTCTCCTTCCTCTCTACCTCTCAGTCCCTCTGATCCTGCCCCAGGGCCTTTGCACAGGCTGCACCCTCTGTACCAAGGATGTTGTTTCCACAGATATGTCTGCGGCCGGCCCTCACTCAGCCCGTAGACTTCATACATGCCAGCTCCTCCCTAGCCAGCCCTCACACACCTGTCAAAGCCCCAAATCCAAATGCCCTCTGACCCTTGCAGTCCCTGCACCATCTTTTTGTTCCTCCTTGGGAAAACCCTACCCCCCTCAACCTCCCATCAACACACACTCACAAATTTTGCTTTTCTAAATGCAAAACCTTCCTCTGCAGCTCCTGGTTCTGAGCGGTGCACGCTGACATCCTGTGAGGACAAGGACCCAGTGACACTGAGAACATTTCTGTCCCCCACAGCCCCATGGACGCCTACTTTATACACAGGGAACCCAGATCCAGAAAGGGCAAGTGACAGCCTGAGGCCACACTGTGTCTGTAACAGTTGTTGGTGTGTTCTGTGGTGCCTGCTTGCCTGTGGTGGAGGGAGGTGACACCAAGTGCCTCCATTAATCTCTCTCCTCTTTTTAAAAAATAATTGTTGTTATTGTTGTTGTTGAGACAGTGTCTCTCTTTATAATGCCCTGTCTGGTCCAAAGCTCACAGAGATTCTCTTTCCTCTAATTCTCCAGTGCTGAGATTAAAGATGTAGGCCACCATGTTTAGATTTTTCTTTATATGGATGTGTGTATGGCTGTTGGCCTGTGTGTGTGTGAGAGAGAGAGCACGTGCACACATACACGTACACGTACACGTACACATACACATACACATGGACCATGTGCATGCATTACCCATGGTGGCCAGAAGGTGGCGCTGGATACCATGAAGCTGGAGGTACAGACAGTTGTAAGCCACTATTGTGGGTGCTGGAAATCAACCCAGGTCCTCTACAAGAGCAACTGGTGTTGCAACCACTGAGCTGTCTCTCCAGTCCCATGCACAGATATTTTTATTATTATTTTATTTGTGTGTGTGTACACATTAATGCAGGTGACCATAGCAGAAGTGGGAGTTAGACTCCTCGCAGCTGGCATCCCAGCAGCTGGGAGTCCAACTTGGGTGCTTGTGAGAGAGCGGCGAGCTCCTGTAACCAGCGCGCCTTATTCTTTGGATATTAGCATCCCTCACTGACCCTGGAGTCACCAAGTCAGCTCTACTGGCTGACCAGTGAACCCCAAGGGATCCCCAAAGCCTCGGCCTCTGGATGTGCTGGTGCTTGACCTTGGATCCGTAGGCTTGACAGGCGCTTTATTAACAGTCACCTCTGCACTGACTGTGGGGGAGATCCTGCTGAGCATGTCCACCCTCCTGGGCTCTGAGTGCTCCCTGAGGATGGTCTGATGTTTTCCGAGGGTCTCACAGAGGCAAGGATGGATCCCATACAGAGCTGAGCAGGTCACACACAGCCTTTCCTTTATCAGTGCCATTTCCCTGTAGGACTCAGAGCCACTGAAGGCCTGAGAGATGGCTCAGTGGGGGCAGACAGCAAAGACGCCTGCCACCAAGTCTGATGACCCATGTTTGACTCCCATAAACCCCCACAGGAGAAGGAGGGAGCCAACTACCATGAGGTTACCCTTCAGCCTCCACAGGTGCATGGTGGTACATGTACACACATACACACACACACACACACACACACACACACACACACACACACACACACACACACAAACAGATCAGTCAATGCTTGGGCCATCCCTAGCAGTCTTTGAACTGCTGGCACAGTAGGGAGAAACAATGTGTCTGTCCCCTAGTGGGACATCAACCCCAATTTTGTTAGGCTGCAAAAACTTTGACCCTCTCCGTCTGTTTCTGTTAGGAGCGCACCACCCATGACCTGCCTTACCGGTTCTCCAGACCATCAATGTATTCTTTTTTCTTCTTCCTGCTTTCTTGAGCTGACTGTTTGTTCCGGATCTTTCTGCGGATTTTTTTCAACACTCGTTCCTCATACTGCAGAGGAGGGGGCATCTTGTCAGCCTCTGCTATCCCCAACCCCACACCCAACCAAAGATGTTTCTTTGCACGAGACAGGATCTTATGTATCCCAGGCTAGCCTTAAACTCATATGTAGCCGAGGATGGCTGTGAACTCCTGATGCTTCTGCCTCCCCCTCCTGGGTGCTGGGGTGATAGACGCGTGCCACACTGCCAGGTTTCTGGTGGTGCTGGGTATGGAACCCAGAGCCCCGTGCATGCTGGGAGCACTCTCTGCCCACTCTCTTCCTACATTCTTGCTTCCATCTTTAGAAGTTTCCAGAGCTCTGATGCTTTCCTTCACCCACAGTGGAGACCCCACTCTGAGAAAATGTGTGGTTTCTATCTTGGCTCAGCATCTCAGGCCACAGTACCACCTGCTGGCAATACCTAGAAACAGCACCTTAGGCACCAGTATAAAATGAAGGCAGGAAAAAGTCTGTCGGTAGTGGCACACACCTTTAATCCCAGCA
The DNA here is from genome assembly GCA_028551405.1 of Uromys caudimaculatus. NCBI lineage: Eukaryota > Metazoa > Chordata > Mammalia > Rodentia > Muridae > Uromys > Uromys caudimaculatus. Next base: position 102,342,268 of record CM052707.1, read on the forward strand.
CTTGGGATTCAGAGGCAGGAGAACCTCTGTGTGTTCCAAGCCAGCCTGGTCTGTAGAGTGAGTTTCAGGACAGCCAGGGCTACACAGTGGTCCCATGCCCAGTACCACATACACCAGGCACTGCTGTCCATGCTTGTCCCTGAAGCACTTGGGAAGTGGAGGCAGGGGATGAGTTTGAGACAGCCCTGGCTATAAAGTGAGACCCAGTCACATGCAGTGGTCCCCGGGACACACACCTTGGTGAGAGGCAGCTGGGTGGGGAGGGTCACCCCCTCTTTAGCCAGCAACTTCTTCTCATCTTCTGTCAGCACCAGCTCCTGGCAGTGCCCACTCCCAGGTCCCAGCAGCTGGGAGGCGGCCAGGGAATGCTGTTGCTATGGGAACAAAGGGGCTTTAAACAGAGACACAGACTCCAAAACTAAAAACATGAACAGGACATGGGAAGAGACACAGGCTTGTCACCCAAGCACCCAGGACTACTCAGATAGCAGGAACTCAAGTTTAAGACCCACCTGGGGAATTTAGACACAAGTCTCCAAAAAGTAAAATGAAAGCGGGGTGAGGGTGAGATTTGGGTGGGGCGGAGCTCAGAGTGAGGGCAGGACTCAGGGTGGAGTGGATCGCTTGATTGACAGGTGCGGCGGTCCTGCCTCATCACCACCTAAATAGGTGAATGCTACCTCTGCTTCCAGTAGTCTCTGCCCCAACCCTCTCTCCTGGCAGGTAGCATCCTGGACTGGTCCTCGTGTCCTTACCAGTGGCACCCTTCCCCCTCAGCTTCCATTCTGGGATCTCACAGTTGCACCACCCAGCTGACTGACTGACCATACCTCCCCC
>CM052707.1:102343204-102433251 GCA_028551405.1 Uromys caudimaculatus
GGGGAAGGGACAGAGGAAGCCAGGCCACTCAGTCTCTGTGGCCAGCTCCAACAAGTCCCCACAGCTTCAAAAACAGAGGCCTTTCCCCTAGTATTTTAACACAGGGTTTCTCTGTGTAGCCTGGCTGTCCTGGAACTCAATCTGTGGGCCAGGCTGGCCTCAAACTCAGAGATCTGCCTCTGCCTCCCGAGTGCTGGGACTGAAGGCGGGTGCCACAAGGCCATGACCTCAATGGAAAGGAACGTGTCCCTGTGCCTCAGTTTCCCCTCTGCTATACTCATCCTAGCTTGTGGGTCTTTGCCATGGAGCTATAGAAGCACAGGACTCACAGCTAGTATAGTAGCTGTGGAGATATAGACAGACAGACAGACAGAGCAGAGTGGCTGCCACCAATGGCATAGGACTGGGGGGTTTGTGTCCTATGTAGCCTGTACCTCTTGGTGGCCGGGACACAGTGGGCAGGTGTTTAACAGCACAAGACTGTGCAGAGCTGTGTGACCTCAGGAAAGGGGCTTACCTGCTCTGAGCCTGGACTTTATCAGCTCACCAATGGGACAAATGCTCACCTTGCAAATCTTCATACAGGGCTAGGGGTGTGGTCAAAGGTGGAGCCTAGCTAGAGGCTGCCCTGGGTCCCTGTATCTTTAGCTGAGGCTCTGCCTAGCTAGGGGTGCTGATCCATGTCCCTTAAGTAAATCATTATTGATCTCTGAGGTGGCCTCTGATAAGCTGTCCTTCTCGGGGCAGAATCTGTCCTGTGCCAGGGCTCCGGAATCTCCCCAGCTTTTATTGAGCACCTACTGAGTTAGCCACAGTTGGAGGAACCCAGATTCAGGCCACCCGCTGGCTTTGCACCCTGGCTGCTTGTTGTCTGAGCCATCTGAGAATGCTTGTGTCTCAAGACTGAGCTGGTGGGTTCCTCTCCCAGGGTCCTCTGCCCACTGTGTCGTCCACACCACCCAGGGTTTTGATTAGCTTCATACTCACCCAGGTCAATGGCCACTGAGGACTCACGGACTTGTGTCCTTGGAGGCTCAGGGCATGGGGTGCTGGGAAGATAGGAGAGGCAGGGCCTCTCGCCTTGCTCGCCTGGATGACACCTGGCTGCTGTGTTAGCTGGTCCACTGCCACTCTGAGGAGGGGTGTCCTGGGGATCTGAAGGTAGATCCTCAGAAATACCACTGTCACTGTCAGCAGGGGACCATATTGGGGAGCTAGGGTCCGAGTCTCCAGGTCCCAGGATGGAATTTAGGAATTCATCAGAGTCGGAAGTTGGTAGAACTTTCTAGAAGAGGAGTAGAGAGAGCAAGACACATATTTATTCAGATTGCTGTGTGACTCTGGGTAAATCCCTGACCCTCTCTGTGCCTTAGAGAGGGAGTCCTTTCTCCCTGACCATCTGAGATGCAACAGCAGTTAAACGACAAACAGGGGACAGGAACTCTGTGTTCTGAGTTTGAACTCAGGTGGAAGTTGGTTGTGTGACTCTGGGTGAGTACCCTGTCCTCTCTCTGCCTGCCTCCCTCCCTCCACTGGAGTATCCAGCTACATATTGAAAGGATGCTTGTGAGGTTTACAGACTGCACAGTTCAGTGGCCCGTTCCGTGCCCCACCCCAGCTGAGCCTGGAGATCTCCTGGGGGACCTTCACCTGATCCTCTCTGGCGAGGGTCCATCCCTCGGCCAGGTCTACATTTCTCAGGATGCCATCCTGTCGGTCAAACAGGAGGTCAAGGACTTCCATGCTGTCCAAGGGGGCCATGGCACAGGCAGGGGACACCATCTGGATGGGGGAGAGAGAGAAGACTCCATTCTTACAGGCAGCTCTCCAGCTCCTTCTGGGCCAAATGTGACTTCCGTTCAGTCCCTGGGCTGAGTCTCTGTGAATCTGCCTAAAGTGTAGACAGAGTTGGGCCGGGATAACCAAGAGTCTTTAAAAACCATGGTGGAGCCGGCAGCGGTGGCGCACACCTTTAATCCCAGCGCTCGGGAGGCAGAGGCAGGTGGATTTCTGAGTTCGAGGCCAGCCTGGTCTACAGAGTGAGTTCCAGGACAGCCAGGGCTACACAGAGAAACCCTGTCTCGAAAAGAAAAAACATTAAAAAGTAAAAATAAAATAAAAACCATGGTGGTGTGAGGCTGTCAAATCAGGAGGCAGAAGCAGGAGGATGGCAGGTTCCAGGCCAACCTGGTCTACCACTAGCAAGACTCAAAACAAAAAACAAACAAAACAAACAAACAATCTAGAGATCCATATGGCTGCTGTGCCGCAGTACACGCACTACAGCTAAATATGTTTGTAAAAATGAGTAGAGAGGCTGGGCTTGGTGGCTCACACCTTTAATCCCAGCACTCAGGAGGCAGAGGCAGGCAGATCTCTGTGAGTTCAAGGCCAGCCAGGTCTACACAGAGAAACCCTGATTCCAAAGGAGATATTGGAGCCTGGATCAACCTGTCCTGAAGTCCCTGGGAGGCCAATGCACCCCCTTTCCGGCCTCAGTCTTTCCACCGCTGTGAAGGGGTCCTGTCAGCCTGCAACCCCCCACCTCAGCGTCCCCACTGTAGCCCCTCACCTTTGCAGTCGCCATGTCCTCATCCATGAGTCCTGCGCCTGCAGCAGCTTCTTTCCAGGTCCCTGTCACCGTCTGCTGCAGCCTTTGCCACGTCTCCACCTCCCAAAGGATGCTGAAATACTGGCCAGCAGCTCCCAGCTCAGCTCCCGCTGTCGACTGGGAGACAGGCAGGACCTTGGACCAATGGTGAGTGGCTGTGGCGGAGGGAGGGCGAGACAACTGTTATCTCTCTGTTTTGTGCTTTTTCCAGGGAGCAAAGAGCAAGGTCTGGGGTGTCGAGTCTGTGTGACCTCTCCCCTACTTACAGCCACTCTTTCTGTCTAGTGTCACCGGATGTTGGGTCCCCAGCAAACCCCAGGGTCCTTGGGTAGATTGCCAGCTCCTGTGACAGAGAAAAACAGCAACCACGGGTGCAATGGAATCGATGCCGTTCTGCAGAGCGGCCACAGCTGCCCCCGAGGAAGTGAAGCAGAGCCACCTGCTGGGCAGCACATCCCCCACTGCCCCACGTGCTAATCGGTTCTTCTGGAATCACCCGGCCTTCATGCACTTAGCCAACAAATATTTATACAAACTGCACTTTCCCTACCCCGGGGCCTTTGCACCTGCATTTGGCCTCCTGTCCTGTCCCTGTGATCAACTCTGTTCCATTGCTTTCTGTGTCCTTCCTGTCCCAGCCCGTACCCCCCCTACCCCCCCCTCCCGCTCACTATTACCTGACCTGACATACAGACGATCCTCCGATCCTCCGCCTCCACCTAGTGACTGATGTGGAGCAGCACGCAGCTCAGTGCGCGTATTAGGCAAACTCTCGGCCAACTCCTGCACATCCCTCAAAGCCCTGTCTGCCATGTTCATCTGCTTCCTGCTTTCCTTCCACTTTCTGTCTCCCTTGTGCTACATCCTCACCCCTTCACCCCCCTTAACCCTACCCCCTAATCCCACCTCTGCTCCAGCCACAGCAGCCTCACTCCGTGGCCAGGATAGACAGTATAGGTCGTTACTAGCTGCTCTTGTCCAGAATAGGGTAGGTCTAAAGTTGGCACTCAATTATACTTGCTCACTGAATAGCTCCTATGTGCCAGCCACTGGTTTAGGCATGACCAATCAATCCACGAGTGTCCTGGACTGAGTTGGGTAGAGAGATGAGTACATCTTGATAGACAAGTGCCACCAAGAAACTAAATGACTTCACAGCAAGGAGTGGGGGTCACCCAGAGTCCTGGAGGGGTACTGAGTCACTGAGAGGAGACCAGTTGGAAGGTGCATCAGGCTGAAGAGATAATCTGTGCAAAGCCTGGGGCAGGACGGAACTTCAATCATTGCAGGAGCATGGAGGACTAGACATTCTGGAGCTGGAGCAGAAGGGATGGGGAGGGAAGAAGAGGAGACACTGCCCTTGAGATGACATGGGGGGGGGGATAAGCCAGCACCTATGCAATAAGTAAACACATTAGCAACCACTAACTGCATCAGAAAGGCATAAAGCACAGGGCTGAAACCCTGGGCACAGCCTGAGGAAAGGGGTGAGAAGGATTCTCTGAGGAAAGACATTTGAGACAGAGAGAGGGAGAGGGCACCAGAACTGGTACAGGAAAGGAAGGCAATGAGGATAGGATGGGACACAGAGGGCTTTGAGACCTCTCAAGGAATTTAGCATGAACTAAATCTAGCCTGAAGCTGGTGGGACTTCAGTGAATGCGTGGGGTGCCCGGGTAATGTCAGGAGAAATGGGCTTTCTGGTGTCTATTCAGCAGGGTTCAGTGCTCAGTGCCCTGCATGGCCCAAGACTCTGCACAGAGCACATCGCAGGCCGGCACCCACAGTGTCCTGCGGGCTCCTGAATGGCTCTTGGCCTCTGCATTTCTCTCAGTCTCCGAGGGCATCCGTGTCTCCTTCCTAGGGTAGTGTTCGACTTGGCTGACATGTGTGATCACAAGTGAATCTCATTTGTGTCATGGCTTCTTGCCACGCTGGCTTGAGAACGACCACCTGCTGGCAGCAGTCTGTGCTCCCAGCTCCTCCAGTGCACTAGACAGGTAGATTTTAAATCTTCCTGTGTGCTGCGGTTCTCCCTTTATACAAGGCAGAGACAGGGCAGGTGGATCTCTGTGAGTTTGAATGCAGTGGGGTCTACACAGTGAGTTCCAGGACAGTCAGGACTAGGTAATGAGACCCTCCCTGTCTCAAACAAAAAGGAAAAGAAATGAAAAACACTAGTAATCAGGCAGTGGAGGCACAGGCCTTTAATCCCAGCACTTGGAAGGCAGAGAAAGGCAAATCTCTGAGTTCAAGGCCAGTCTGGTCTACAGCACAAGTTCCAGAACTACACTGAGAAACCCTCTCTTAAAAAAAACCAAAAACGGACTGGAGAGATGGCTCAGCCGTTAAAGGCTAGGCTCACAACCAAAAATATAAGAGTTCGGTTCCCAGCACCCACAGTTGTCTCTCCAGCCACCTAAAAATAAATAAATAAATAAAAATAATAAATATAAATAAAAATAAACAAAAATAAACAAAATTAAAGCAAAAAGAGAGCCAGGGGCATGGTATACCTTAACAGGATAGCCCTAACAACCCCTGCCTAGAATCCCCAGTGAGGGACTGGGGGCATTGCTGAGTCGTGAATTCTTCCCCCATCTTGCCATGAGGCACACAGAGCTCCATCACTAGTACTGCAAAAGTCACACAGCAATTAATTAATTCACAATCCGCTAGGTCTGTCCTTCCCTGGCTACTTTACCACAACGTGCCTCTGCAAGAGGTTCACAGCCACTGTCTTGTGATGGTGACGCTTGGGGGCCGTCTCTGTCCCTCCCCGGCAGCTTGATCCCTTGGTCCTGACTGTGCTGGGTGTGTCGGGACAGACTACACTATGTGAGGGACAGAGCACCTGACTCACCCTGTTTCCTGCTGCCAGGCCAGGCCACACCCAGGTCCACTGTTCTGGACCCTCATCACATATCTGCTTACCTAAGCCCTCTCCCCACCTTGGCATTGGGGCAGCCACTGGCAGGGGATGAAGAGTCCCCCTTCCCCCGGTGTGAGTAACTCCCTTGTGATAGTGACAGGGGTGTGACTGGGTGGCCACAGGGGACTCTGCTCTCTCTTGGGTAACTCTATCAGGCTTCATCCCAGCCTGTCTGGTTGAGCGGTTTTTACTTTGTCCTGTTCCAGGAAGGTATGTGGTGTGTTCCCCACCCCCGCCCCTGCTCTGAGGGAGCTCTGGCCCTCACGTTCATGGGCCCCTGTGTGCTAGGTCTGGACAGGACTTAACTAAGAAATTGTTCCCTGCTCCCCATCCAGTAGATCACCCTGATGTCCCCCAAAAAAGTTCATGTTAGAACAAGTTGTGGGGGCCTATACCTGTCATCTCAATACGCAGCAGGTGGAGGCAGGAGGATGGTAGGCAGGAGCCACGGGAAGAGACAAAGTGGGTCGGGTGGGTGGAACAGCCTGTGCAAATGCCTGGAGCTTGGAGGATCACATCAGAGGTTTGTGGGGTTGCAATGAATGAGCTGGGGACAGAGGTGCTGAAGAGGGTGGGGCAGACAGGAGACCAAGGTTCTGGTCCCAGGGACCACAGGATGGGATTGTAGAGTGGTCCCTGCAGGGTCACTTCCTTGCTGGGAATAGCTCTGGAAGATTCTCCAAGAGCCAGGGTGAGGACAGATATCAGAGGGTCCATGTGCTAGTGGGACTGTGTTCTCCAAGATGGATGCCCAGGGTCCTTCATTGCTGACAATATGGTTACCAGCTTCTGCCCAGGTCAGCACCAGGGGCAGCCTCATGCCCATCTGCCTGTTTATGCTTCACTGGCCCTGTCGCAGGCCTGGGTATCTTGCTACCATTCTTAGTGATTGCTTTACAGCCATGGGGTACGAAGGTTACAGTGTTGCCAAGCAAAATGGCCTCTGAGACAGATGCCATCCCGACTCTGTCTGATGCTGCAGGGGCTTTATGGGTCACCTGGTACTGCCCTCTTACTTCTGAAGACCAGGAACACACTTAGCTTTGTTTGTGACAGGGACTCACTCCTGCCTCAGCCTTTCAGTGCTGGAATAAAGGCGCGTATCATTCCACCCTGGCTAGGATGCTCTTGTTCAGTCTGTGCTCTATGGGCATGCAGTCCCCGCAGAGGGCAGCAGATACCCAGGAACTGGAGTTACAGAGGGTTGTGAGCTGTCATGTGGGTACCGAGAACCGAACCGAGGTCATCTGTAATGACAATGAGTGCTCTAACCACTAAGCCCCAAGTCCTGTTTCCTTAGTGCTTAGCTTAGAAACCAGGACCTCATTCCATGGTTGGCAGTAGCTCTACAGATGCACTACACGCCTGTCCTGGCTTCTCCATAACAGCCTGACCGTGCTCCAGTGAATAACATACACAACACAAATTGGACTTTTTCTTAATTATACTTTTACTTCAGTTTGTTTGTTTTGTTTTGTTTTGGAGACAGGGTTTTTCTGGTAGCCCAGGCTGTCCTGGATCTCACTCTGTAGACCAGGCTGGCCTCTGACTCCGAGATGCCACCACCACCTGGCTTATTTGTACCTTTTGGGCAGGTCACAAGCAGGAAGGGGGACATGGAAGGACTGAGAAGTGAGTGTGATATGGTAATGATGTTAAGTTCCCAAGAATCAATAAAAATCTTAGGGTTTTAAAATCGTCTGCCAATATGCAGGCACATGCCTGTCATCTGAGCACTTAGGAAGCAGAGGCTAGAGGATTACTAAGAGTTCGAGGTCAATCTGGGTTAGACAGTGACACCTTGTATCTAAATACAAACAAGAAGGAAGTGAATAAGCCACCTAGTGAGATGGCTCAGGACTGGAGGGCTTGGCAGAGGGAGTTGGTGTCTAGCCTGGGCTACAAGAGACCCTGTCTCAAAAATATGTGAATTAAAAATAAATATGCAAAATGAGTCAAGTCTAGTGTGGTGGCTTCAGACTTTAATCCCAGGCAACCTGCAAAAAAATTATTAAGCAGTTGGTATAAGACAGTTGTCCAACACCCTTTCTGTACTCAGCCTCCAAATGTGTGATGGAAAACAGAACCTTCCAGGTCACACAACACCCACTGCCCCTGCAAGCCGTGATGCCCACTAGAAGCTGATGCCCACAAGTGCTGCTTGTTGGGTCGTTTAAGTATTGATTGTCCTCGAAAAACCAAAAAAAAAAAAAAAAAAAAGTATTGATTGTCTAATTAATTGACTGTCCCATTAATTAACAATTATTTAACTAATATTGATTGGAGACAGGTCTCATATCACTCTGTCCAGTCTTGAACTCACTATGTAGTTGAGGCTGACTGTGAGGCCTTAACTCTCCTGCCTCTGCTGCTGGAAGGACAGGCCTGCACAGCCTGCCCACCCCCCACCCTGCACTCAACTGCTCTCCCAAGTGAGCCACATCCCAGCCTTTTTAAAAAAGATGACCTCGCCGGGCAGTGGTGGCGCACACCTTTAATCCCAGCCCTTGGGAGGCAGAGGCAGGCAGATTTCTGAGTTCGAGGCTAGCCTGGTCTACAGAGTGAGTTCCAGGACAGCCAGGGCTACACAGAGAAACCCTGTCTATTAAAAAAAAAAAAAAAGAAAAGAAAAGAAAAGAAAAAGAAAGAAAAGAAAAAGAAAAAAAAAAGATGACCTCCCCTTCTCCACATAAGCAGCCGGAGCTTCCTGCATACGTCTCGCAGGTGGCTGAGCTGGCCGGCCTGTGCTCCCCCATGTCCAGTTTTAAAGGGAAAATGTAACATTGGGACTGTGAAAATGTTCTTCATTTCTTTTTCAAAAAGATTTTTTAAACCCCCCCACTTTTTTTTTTTTTTTTTATAGTATAGAAATAGAGTTTATTTAGGGCATGGGGAGGGGAGTTAAGAGGGTAATAGAGGCAGAGAAAGGCAGAGAGAGAGAGGGGGTAGAGAAGTAGAGGAGTGGAGGCCGGCCATGACCACGTGGAGAGAGGGGGAAGGGAAGGGGGACAGGTAAGAGAAGTAAGAGAGAGGCAAGAGATAAGAGCTCCCCCCCACTTCTTTATTTATTGCAAGTGGTTGAGCATGCCTGTGCCAGGGCAAACATGGAGGTCAGAGGCCAACAAGAAGCAGTTAGTCCTCTCCTTCCACCACTTAGGTTCAGGGGGTGGCACCTGAGTCACGAGGCTTGGCAGCCAATCCCCCCTCCCCCCAGTCAGCTCACTGGCCCCTCACAGCTCCAATTTCCCTTCCTTCCTTCCTTTTTTTTTTTTTTGTTTTTTGTTTTTTGGTTTTGGTTTTTCAAGACAGGGTTTCTCTGTGTAGCCCTTGCTGTCCTGGAACTCACTCTGTAGACCAGGCTGGCCTCGAACTCAGAAATCCACCTGCCTCTGCCTCCCAAGGGCTGGGATTAAAGGCGTGCGCCACCACTGCCCGGCTCCTTTCTTTCATTTTTTGAAACCAGGTTCCCCTATGTAGCCCTTGGTATCTTGAAACTCATACTTAGAGCAAGCTAGCCTCAGACTGATCGCCCTCTACCTCCCTATGCCTCCCAAATGCTTCAATTAAGGCGTGCATCACACCGCATGGGAAAATGGGTTAGGGGCAAGCACACTTGCCGTGGTCGCTCCAGTCCCACCAACTGCCATTCCAAAAGTTCCAAAAATCACCTCAAACCTGGACATGGATAGACTTATTTTCCTCCGTGTTAATATTCTGTAAACAATCCGGTGTTTTGAGTGATTTAGACATCTTTAGGCTCAGTGGCCTACACTGAGGATCAAGCAAAGGGTCTGAGGTCGCCTGCCAGAACTCAGCTTGGACACACTTTCACACACAGAGACACACAAAGTAAAAAAACAATAAAGATAAATCTCTCAGCCAGCTGTGGTGGTGCTCGCCTTCAATCTCAACGCTCAGGAGGCAGAGGCAGGTGGGTGGATCTCTGTGAGTGTGAGGCTAGCCTGGTTTACAGAGCTGGATCTTGTCACCAAAAAGGGGGGAAGGAGGAGAAGGGAGAGAGGGAGGGGAGAGAGACGAAGTCATTTTTCAGACGTTTGGGTGTGTATAGATGCTGCCCACACTGCAGAAGGCCAGAGCACAGCCCAGGCTCAGTCCTCAGTGCCTTCTGGTTTGAGGCAGGGTTTTCTGTTCACAGGCTGGCCTCTTGTCTCTACGCCCCCATCTCCTCTAGGAATGCTAGGATCATAGACCTGTGGTCTATGTTGGCTTCATGGCATTCTGGGGTCTTGAACTCCAGTCTGTAGGCTGTGGGGCTGGTGCTAGCCCCCAGAGCTGCTGTTTCCTGAGCTGTCTTCTCTGTCCTGCTGACGAACCACCCGATGGGAAGAGCAGCTGCCAGCTCCATCCGTGGACCACAGCTCCTCACATCTGCCTTTGTCTCCCCACCTCTTCTCATGGTACCTATTGGTCTGGATAGACACAAGTACAAAGACAGAAAGCAGAGGATTGGTTCCTGTGTGGGTCACAGCCCAGCGCAGCTGGACAGCGGCATGGTGCAGTCCTCAGGGTTAGCCCCAAGCACACACAGCCTTTGCACATTCTCTTCCCTGCCCACATTGTTCTGGATCTTCACCTCCTTCTGATTCACAGGAGATGGGACTTTGTATCTGTGGCAGGATTGGTGGAGGACCACACATACCTTAGGAACACCCTCTGCCTGGATCAGAGGGAACATGATGTGCCTGTTTGTTGACTGAATCTTTTTTTTTTTTTTTTTTTTTTTTGGTTTTTTTGAGACAGGGTTTCTCTGTGTAGCCCTGGCTGTCCTGGAACTCACTCTGTAGACCAGGCTGGCCTCGAACTGAGAAATCCACCTGTCTCTGCCTCCCAAGTGCTGGGATTAAAGGTGTGTGCCACCACTGCCTGGCAATCCAATGCAAAGTTAAGTGCCATCCCCCATTGTGACTCCCCATAAAGTAAAAACAGCACACATTCACCAAGTGCACATTTTTCCCCAAAAGGGACAAACCCAAACACAGCAAAGAATTATTACAAGACCAACACCCGGTAGGGCAAACCCCAAAGCTTCCAGCTTCATATCCAGCACTTGTGACTTAAGATAGAGTCATCTGGGCTCCTCAGGGCTTGGTAGCCCCACCCCCTCCATCCCAGCTGCCTCTCAAACTCCCACAACCTCTCTCAAGCCACACCCCTAGCTGGACTGACAGGTGTGTTGGAAAAGGAGCTTCGGCCCTCTGCTACGATGGTCTGCACTCCTCCAAATGCTTCCTTCCACAGGCTGACCAGTTTCAAAGACCTAACAACCATATCGGTGCAACACCCCATTCCTGGTACCAATGTTCTGTGCCTGTCTCACTGCAATGTCTAAATATCTAACAAAAGCAGTTTAAGGAATTAAATGTTGAGGCTGGAGCAATTGCTCAGTGGTTAAGGGTACTAGTTGCTTTTCCAGAGGACCTGGGTTCAATCCCCAGCACCTGGTTGAAGGCTTCTGCCTGTCTGTACCTCTAGTGCCAGTGCATCTGATTCCCTCTCCAGGCCTCTGTGCACCAGTCATGTAAGCTTCACATATGTACACGGAGGCAAAACTCTGATATACATTAAATCTTTGGTTTGTTTTTTTTTTTTTTTTTTTTTTTGAGACAGATTTTCTCTGTGTAGCCCAGGCTGTCCTGGCACTTTCTAGACCAGGCTGGCCTTGAACTCACGGAGATCTGCCTACCTCTGCCTCCTGAGTGCTGGGATTAAAGGCGTGACCCAGCACCACCCTGCAGGATCAGCTGTTTTTTGTTGTTGTTGTTTTCCAGTGTTTCCTGTAGCTCAGCCTATCCCCCAACTCGGTATATAAGGAGAACCCTGAAATCATGACCCTCCTTCACCTACAGCCTGTGGTGAGGGACACGCATTGCCGCCATACCTGGGTTACGTAGTGCTAGCATAGTTCTAGGGTCTCCTGTGTGTGGCGTGAACTCTGCCCACTTAGCCCCATGCCCCACACCCATTTGGAGCTAGGTCCAATGGCTTATATGGCCTGGGCTGGCCTGCAGTCCAAGCTGCACCCCAATAGCTAGACAGATACACACACCTTCCCATCCACCCTCACTGCCCTTTGACCTCACTGTTCCCAAATGCTGAACGGTCTGAGTCATTTTCATTCAATACAAATGGGGCAAGAGGGTCAGCGAGAGGGCTCAATGAGTAATGGTGCTTGTGGTTAAGGCAGCAGACATGAGTCCATTCAGGGCCCCGTGTGGCTCGGCGGAAGGCAAGGATTCCCATCAGCGGCTCTCTGACCTCCATGCACTCTGTGATGTACACATGTTGTTCACACATGTACACAAAGTACTAAAAGTTAAAAGCTTTAAAAACATAAAGTCCTCTCAGATTTGCTTTTGTTTTTACAAAGGAATAGATTTTGTTGGGATGTTAATCAGTTCAGCAGGAGTATCCAGATAGGCTAGGGTCCCCAGTGGACTCAGCCGCCACTGGGGAGAGGTCCCCTCCCACCTGCCCCAGCAAGACAGGTGTCACCTTCAGTTAGCATTATCTAGAACGCCATTACATATTTATTTTCCCATGTGTCTGGAACAAGGCACCCAGAAGAATTTTACTGGAACTGGTGATAAGTCAGGATCCAGATACAGCTGGAAAAGGTCACCAGCAAAGTGGTAAAAATAGGGAGTGGCGAGGATTGAGGTGCCCCGTGACCCCAGCTATAAAACCTCATGTGAAGGGCTAGACAGTGGGGGTCAGCACCCTACCACCAGGACAGGAATGCCCAGAGTACATATCAAACCCACATCCACCACGTGCACAGAGCTGAACAGAGACAAGCACAGCTCTGACATCCTTTTTGTTCTTAGACTAGGTCAGAGCCACAAAACACAAGTAAAGCACAGTCAGAGGTCTTCAGCAAGGAGCAGTGAGAACCAGTGAACTCCAAAGAGGTCACAGTGGCTATGGCTTATTATCATTATTGGTGTCATTATTATTATTTAGTACTAGGAATTAAGCCCAGGGCTTCCTGGAGCTGCACCCCTGGCCAGGCCCGTAGATTCTCACTGGGAATTCTAGGCAGGGGCTCCACCTCTGATCATGTCCCCAGCCTCTCACTGGGGGATTCTAGGAGGCCCTGTATACTTTTGGTTGTTGTTGTTTTGGTACAGGGTTTCAGTATGCAGCCCCAGCTGGCCATAACTGGTTATGTAGACAAGGCTGGCTTTGAATTCCTGGAGATCTTTCAGTCTCTACTGCCTGATCCTGGTGAGCCTGAAGGCCTGGCCACCATACCTGCTGACTCAGGCTGAGACAGGTCTTGACCAGTGCTGCCCGTGTCTGCTCTCTGTAACCTAGCAACCTTTTTTTGGGGGGGGGGAGGGGTATTTTTGAGACAGGGTTTCTCTGTGTAGCCCTGGCTGTCCTGGAACTCACTCTGTAGACCAGGCTGGCCTCGAACTCAGAAATCCACCTGCCTCTGCCTCCCAAGTGCTGGGATTAAAGGCGTGCACCACCACTGCCCGGCCCTAGCAGCCTTTTTAACTCATGAAGTTCTTGCTTCTGTCCCTCAACTCTCTGGGATGTGAGAGTCCCTTCAAAATTACAAGCTCAGATAAACTGTGACCTTTGCACTCTGCCCACTGTAGGCAGAAGCCAAAAACTGAAACACAGGACACACCCAGGCTGGAGTGGAAGGGCTCCACAGGCGTGCACTGTCCTAGACGTTCCTACAGTTGCACCTTCCAGATGGTGCGTTTATTATGCTCCATTGTGAGTCAATAAAGAAGATTACATGGAGCTCAAGATAAACCGAATGAGGGAGTGTTCCTGGGGCTGCTGGAAAACAAGGTGTTTCCACCCCAGACACCCCTAGCTGGGCGGGAGACTCCTGACAAATGAATGAACAGCTGGGGATCAGCAAGAGGGTTAGTAGGTACAGGAGCCTGCACCCAAGCCTGAGGACCTGCGTTCGATCCCTGAGAAACGCATAGTAGAAAGAGAGGGAAGGCCCCTGACTTCCATGTGCCTGCTCAAGAGCCCAGAGCAGAGGCTTAACTAGGTATTAGTACACTCTAAATCACAAGAACGTGATCCTGGACAAAGAACTAGCCCTGAGAGGTGTGTCACACAAGGTAATATTACTTGGTCAGGAAGAGGAGGAGAGCCCTGCCATCTATCCCAATGGGATGCACCAGATATACAAGCCAGATATAAGTGACCCTAATCACAAGATGTGTTCAGATTCAGACATTGAAATGGTGACTGTCAGGGATGGGGACCAAGGGAATTCATATGTTACCCATACCTGAGCTTCAATATGAGGCTATGAGAAAGGTCTGTAGGGCTGTGGGATTGTTGCACAACAGCGAAAACACTGCGGGCTGAGACGGGAGGATTGCAGAGAGTGGAGTGGAGGCGAAGCCTGGACAATACAGTAACTTCCAGAACAGTGTGGGTGGGCTGTTAGCATTCTGCTTAAACTTCACCCCACAGTTACCTGGCAACACCCAGGCATGCTCCGCCCCACAGTTGCCTGGCAACAGCCAGGTGGGCCTGGCTCACTATAAAAGGGGCTGCTTGCTCCCTCCTCGCTCTTGCTTCTCTTGCTCCTTCTCTCCACGTGGTCATGCCCGACCTCTACTTCTCTACTCTCTCCCTCTCTCTGCTACCCTCCTAGCTCCCCTCCCCATGCCCTGAATATTCTATACTATACCGTGGTGTGGCTGGTCCCTGGGGGGAAGGGATGCCTCAGCATGGGGCTGCTGAGGCACACCCTTCTCCCACTCCTCCCCTATACACTCAGAACATTTATCTCTTTATCTTTTTATAAACACATCATGGGGTACTGAGACACTGTCTCAAAATTTAAAACAAACAAGCAACGAAACAAAGTAGGAGTATGGTTTAGTGGGTAGCACTCTGGCCTACAGGACACAAGGCCCCAGCAAAGCAGAAAGCAGGTAAGGCAGCTCAGGCCTACCATCCCAGCACAGGAGGGTTAGGAGCACGGGAGTCCCGCACAGTGACCGGGAGGCCAAATCTAGGAAAATAATAATGAAACTAAACAAGTCAGATTCGATTGATGCTGGTCGCCGAGGTACTAGAATGTTCTTGCTGGGAGCTCGGTCTGTCCCTTTGCGGCCCCGCCCGCATCTGAGTCCCACGCGCAGCCGAGCGTGGGAAACCGATAGATAGTACAGCCGATTGCGGGCTGCGGACTTAGCCTAGCGTCCGCCTGTGCCCTTTCCCTACTGGAGTAGGGGAGCCACCGCGCGCAAGCGCCTCATTGAGGGCGGAGCCTCGAGAAAAAAAATCTCGCGAGAGCCCGGCCTGCGATCTTGTTGCCGCCCCCTGTTCCCCGACCTCCCGGCTGCGCTGCAGCGTCAGCTTCACTCGGCCTCAGCGTCAGCCTTCTCTCCCCTGTGCTCCCGGCTCGGCCGCCTTCCACCTTCTGCCCGGCCTAGGCCGCAGCCCCGGGCCCACGTCGCGCCGCCCCCTATGGGCCCCGGCTGAGGCGTCGCCGCCGGCCGCGGAGCCCTGATGCTGGCCCGGAGGAAGCCGGTATTACCGGCGCTCACTATCAACCCTACCATCGCTGAGGGCCCGTCCCCCACCAGCGAGGGTGCCTCCGAGTGAGTGGGCGGGGCATGTCAGGACAGGGGCGGGCCTCGGAGTGAAGGGGGCGGGCCCATTACGTGGGGGTGTGGTCTGAAGGGAGAACAGCAGGGCCTGGGAGGAAAGGGGCTGGTCCTGAGAATGGTGTGGACTGAGGTGAGAGGGGCGTGGACTTTGAGGACTGGAACAAAGCCTGGTTGGGGGTCCTGGCGGTGTGGGAGGAAGGCGGGGTAAGAGGAGCGAGTCACGTGGTGTGTGAGCTTAGCCCAAGGGGAAAGGAGCGTGGTCTAAGGTGAGTGGCCTGTGAGCATAGAGGGCATGTCTGGTTGGGGTCAGGGCCAGAGCCGTGAGGCTCGTGGCGTGGCCTATCATCTCGGCCTGAGGGGAAAGGGGCGTGGCCTAAGGTGAGAGCCCTGAGGCCTGTGAGCATAGAGGGGCGGGACCTTGATAGTAGTTTGGCTTTAGGAAAGTTGGTCTGGAGAGTGGCAGTGACTAAGGCAGGGTAGGGATGGGGACAAGGTGCGGGGTCTGAGAGGATGGCTCTGTGGGAAAATCTCTGCCGTTATGGGGAAACTGAGGGGGCAAAGGGGGCGGGTGGGCAGAAGAGGGGCAGGTCCTGCAGGTGTTGGGGCAAAGAAAGGGGAGAGAGAGAAGTGCGACTTGGGGTATGGAGAGAGGCCTGAAAAGAGGCAGGGCAGTTGGAGACCCAAGAAAGAAGGGGTCCTGAAGGTAGGCAGGAGTCAGGGAAGCAGTGAGGCTTTCCGGTGTGTGAGGGACGTGGTATGGTTAGAGGGACAGAGGCTGAGCCAGGTAGCCTAGTCCAGAGCTTAGGACGCGCGCCCGGTGAGTGGAGCGGTTTAAGGCATGAAGTGTCTAGCCAAAGCCCCAGGAGGCAAGGCTGGCCTTGCAGGGGCGGAGGAAAGGAACCTGTTGGAAGGAGCAAGGACAGGTGTGGAGGAGAACCTGGCTTGGGGAGGGGTCATGGTGACCCAGTAGAAAGTGGACAGTGCCCTTAGAGGTGGGTGTGGGGGTAACTGACCCACTATGGTGGGGCAGGATGAGGGGTTGAGGGGTACAGTTGGATACAAGGCATTCCTGGAAGAGGCTCAAGTAAGGACGGTTCATCAAATAGGCTTGGGTGTAAGGCTTTTCTGGGAGGAGATGAGAAGGCTGGGCTTCCTGAGGCAAAAAGAGGGGTGTCCTCGACGTGGACAGGTTAAGGATACTTGAGTGATTCCAGACCAGAGAGGCCTCTGTCAGGAAAGACTGGGTGAGGCAGCCTCTGTGGTTATATCAGCCTGATGGAAGAAGTTCACACAGTGCTGCAGTCTGAGGGCAGCTGTTGAGGGCCCAAGAGAGCATAAAGATGGCCTGGGGTACTGAAGAAGTAAGGTTAAGGGGGCACAGTTCCAGGAAAGAATGGGGAAAAGGCTTTCCAGTGTGGAAGTCATAGTAATGGCATGAGGGGGACCTGAGGTGTTGGGGGGAGTGCCTAAGAGACTGAGACCATGGTGAGAAATGTCAGAGAAGGGGGTGCCGTGCCCTGAAGGTCTTGGAGGTTGCATCCTGCTAGCCAAAGCTAATGGGTTGGAACAGCCACTGGGAGACATGGGAGGGCTTAGGTGCTTCCCAGCAGCTGAGGACAAGACAAAGGAGCAACCAGAAGGTGCTGAGGTGCTCTAAGGGCTAGATACAGTACAGCCTGGGGTCCTATAAGGATGACTAGTGCATTCTCATGCTAGTGGGCTCATGGGATGTGTGTCCAAGGACGAGTGTGACAGGCGGGTGACTTGTCTAAATGAAGATGGAGGAGGGAGCATAGCTTCTTAGTTATAAGAGCCCTGCAGCTGAGGCAGGAAGATCAGTAGTTCCAACCAAATTAGGCTAAACAGTGCCTTCAGGGGCAGTCTGGGTAACTTTGAGACCCTGTCCCAAAGGATAGACCCCCCTGCCTAGAGTCCCCTAATGAGGGGCTGGGTGTGGGTGTGCCTAGTGTGTGGGTGGCCTCAGCTTTGGTTAGCATAATCACACACACACAAATCCCAGGAATGGCTGCTGCCACTTTAGTCTCCTCCCTCTTAGGCCTGGTTCTTGGCTCCAAAGCTACTTGAAATGCCCTCAGTAAAGACCGGTCTTGGCCTAGGCCTTGGTGCACCTGGCCTCTGCTCCTTCCCCTCTTCATGTAGTCTGGAGGTACTGTGGGTTCTCTGAGGCAGTTTGTCATGATTCTTCCATGCCTGGGGATCCAGCCTCTGTGTCTAGTCACATGTCCCTTTCCTACATGATGGGGATCCTGGAGCGCAGACATGGGGGTCAGGTCCATGGCTCACCCTCTGTTCCTGGGGTGCTGCAGGGCAAACCTGGTGGACCTCCAGAAGAAGCTGGAGGAGCTGGACCTGGATGAACAGCAGAGGAAGCGGCTGGAGGCCTTCCTTACTCAGAAGGCTAAGGTTGGTGAGCTCAAGGACGACGACTTTGAGAGGATCTCAGAGCTGGGTGCTGGCAATGGCGGCGTGGTCACAAAGGCCCGGCATAGGCCATCAGGTCTCATCATGGCCAGAAAGGTGAGAAGGTCAGGGTGGGCATTTGTCCTGCCTCATCTTCTATGGTTTGTCATATGATGCTGGATCAGGGTCTCACTGTGAAGCCCCGGCCCATTTAAAATTTGCTCTGTAGACCAGGCTGGCCTGGAACTTACAGATATTCCTGCCTCTGCTGGATTCTCTGGCAGAGATGTAGCGCACTGGTGAATTCTAGCCTGGCATGCACCAAATGCTCTTCCCGTCCAAGACAAAGCTCTTGCTAGGCTGGCCTGTGAGCCACTGACGACTAGCTAGAGAGGGGAGAGGCCATGCGTGGAGTTTGTATGTCTGTCAGTCTGTGATGGTCTGCCAGGGCAGTCTTGGCTCAGTGGGCAGAGTGCTGGCCTGGCACACACAAAGCCCTGGGTTCCATCCCCAGTACTATGTACACCAGGCATGTAGTGCATGCCTGTTGTCCCAGGAGGATCAAAAGTGCAAAGTCAAGCCCGGCAGTGGTGGCGCACGCCTTTAATCCCAGCACCTGGGAGGCAGAGGCAGGCAGATTTCTGAGTTCGAGGCCAGCCTGGTCTACAGAGTGAGTTCTAGGACAGCCAGGGCTACACAGAGAAACCCTGTCTCGAAAAACCAAGAAAATAAAAGTGCAAAGTTGTCCTCAGCTACGTACTGAGTCCAAGGTCAGCCTGGGCTACCTGAGACTGAGCATGGAAAAGAAACCAAACAAACAATAAACCAAGTCTTTGGTCTCCAGAGAAGCAGGACCGATGTGGGTACATGCACATAGCAGAGAGCTTGGTTCTGTTTGGGGTGGTGCTAGGGATCGACCCAGTGTCTCAGTGCACTGGGCAGACTCTGCTGAGAAAGCGGCTGTCTGTGATGGTGGGTTTGCCTGGTGGTTGGTCACTGTCAGGGAAGATGGGCATTGCTGGAGCCTCAGGAGTCCTGAAGGCTACTTGGGAGCAGTGCCCTGCTTTCTACCTTCTGCTGATTGGATGAGGCTACACTGTCATAGGGATCACCTGCTTTTCTTTGATTTGAAAGCTTACCACTTTGCAGGTTGTCATTCTAGTCACAAGGAGGCTGGTGTATATGTCCACGCTGGGTTCTAGGGATTTGGCAAGTAGATGAAGGATTCCAGCCAGCTGAAGATGGACCCTGCCTGCCTGCCTGCTGGCTTATCTCCCTTAGTGTCCAGAGTTCCCTCAAGGTGTGGAACGGTGAGATAAGGACACCGCCAATGGTCACACCTGCACATCAGGGTGCTGGTGTGTTGACACACCTGGTCTTTCTTGAAGTCTCTAGCTGGCTGTTGAGCAAGAGTCCTGCCCAGAGTCCTCTGCTGGCCCCAAAGATTCCAGCCTTGGCATCCTGGAATCTCCACCCACCTCATGCAGAATGCTGCTGTGACATTCAGAGGGCTGAAGGGGGGCCCAAGTGTCCCAGGATCTCCCTCTCATCTTCCAGGCAGCTGTGACATGCTGGCTGTAACAGAGGAGGTGATTGTGTGGGAGCTGAGCCTCAGCACGTGTCTGGACGCAGGTCACTCCTGATAGGGTGACATTGAGAGTTGTGTGCATCCCCTCAGCTAGCACGCCCTGCTCTGCCACATGAGTGATCGTCTGCAGCAGTAGACAGTACAGGAGGCCCAACATGTCTACTCCATTTTTGCTTTTTGTGACTGGTCCAACCTCTAGTGACATCTTTGACCCTCAATCTAGGCCCCTTGTGGCTTGAGCCTGGCATGGTCAGCAGAACTTGTGTGGGGCTGTAGCACACCTGGGCTAGAAGCTGGTTCTCCACAGCAAGTGGTGGTTTTGCCCAAAGCTTGCGCAGCCTGAAGACCACATCTCCAAGCCAACTGCTCCCTGACAAGTGCACTGTGCATAGGACTGCTTACCTGTGTGTGATTGTTGGAGGCCAGTGACAGTCTGATGACACAGCAAGGCTGGAGTGGGCTTAGTATTGTGTGCTCTTGGAAACATTGTGTGCTCTGGTCCAGGCTCTGAACAGGTTACCATGGCATTAGTCATAGGCAGAGCCTCTGGAACCTATTGTGGTATAGGCTCTGCTTACCTTGCACACATCTAGTCACAGAGGAAGTATCTTCCAGCCTTTAAACCCCATTTCCACATCTCCCTGATAGAGGAGGATGGTCCTGCTCATAGGCTGGCTCCTCTACCAGCAGCGGACACATACAGACCTGCAGTCAGGTCCATGCAAGGGGCAGTTCAGGTGGCTCACACAGGTCCAAGTGTCCGGGTGCTGGCCCCTCTGCAGATGGAGTTATAGGTGGTTATGAGCAGCCACACAGAAGCATTACTCTGGTCCCTGCAAGTGCTTCAAGTACTCTTAACCACTGAGCCATCTCCGCAGCCTGTCCGGTGGTTTTGAGTGCAAGAGCACCTAGATTGTTGGTTTCCGATGAAATGGTTTCTGTGGACAGCAGAAACTGCCTGCATGGAGGAGTCCACAGATGCAGGTACCCCTGCACCAGACTGAAGTGGAAACTTGAGGGTTCTTTGGAAAGTCAGTTGTGTTGGATGGTGTTTTGCTGAAGTGAGCACATGAAGGAGTATCTTCCTGAAGTAGACACAGGTGTGAAAGACTAAGGCAGAGTCGTGAAGGAATGAACATTTCACTGAAGCAGACACAAGAGAAAGGATGCTCTGCTAAAGCACGCATGTGAAAGGACACGTGACGGAGGATTCTTTGCAAACAACACACATGTATTAGTCTGCCTTACATTGAGTAATTGAGCTCCTTTTGTCCAGACTTCATAGAAACGCAACAAAAAACTTCAGATGGTGTGCTGCGGCTTCTTGCTTGGGCAGCAGAGTGATGTCAGCTGAGACAGACTCACGTGCTGAGGCAAGGCCCATAGAGGACATGGGATGTTTGGAGGGAGTATAAATAGGACTCAACGGACTATGAGAGGGGCTTGTTGGTAGAGCTAGCTGTACAACGTTGGTCTGTCTTCGCTTCCCTGAGAGAGGCACAGCTGTTACACCAGACCCTTTTTTGGTGTGGGAGCTAGTGTGTGACCGGGGGAGGAGGAGAATCATGAAATGTTCCCTTGGCCTGTTGGGATAGATGGCCATGCTGGGAACCTTGTCCGAGACCAGCAGGATTGAAAACTGACGGCAGGGTCAGGGCTGGTTCTTTGCAGGACCTACAGGGAACACAAGGTCACAGGGACACTTCCTAAGCCTGTCCTGAGCTTAGCTGGCTCCTTCATGCCTCTGTGCTCTCCCCCAGGTGGCCCTGTGTCCTGTTTGTGGAAAGGCCTCCACCCTGCCCTGACCACTCTACTGCTCAGTAGCTACACCACGACACCTAGCTGTGGTTTCTGTGTGGGCTCCTAGCAGGGGTTTCCACTGCAGCGTGTCTCTCTCCACCTCAGACCCCTCCCTGCCTTGCCCATGCAGAGACCACCTCTGTCTCCAGGCTACCCATGTGCCCACGGCCTACAATGGCGCAGTGTTGGGACGCATTTTGTTTTTCCTGGTGCTGGGTGTGAACCTGGGTCTGCTTTGCAGACTCTACCTGTGCCTCCTGCAGAGCTACAGTAGTCTCTGGTGGTGACATCTGGTCTCCTCTGGCAAATCTAGAGACATGGGCCTACTGTGTGGCTTTCACAGGCCTGGCCACAGCTGCTCTCCGCTGGGCACCATGCTGCAGTCTTGTGGATTTTGGTTGCTCCCTCACAGTGCCTTCTCTCTGTGGCCTCCTCTCTGGAAGGACAGTGAGCGGCGGGGTGACACTGCTCTGGGCAGAGCCTAGAGTCCTGAGTCCTGGCCACCAAGGCCTTGTGTGGGAATGGTGGGCCTGGAGGAAGGGTCTGGGGTGCTGATGTTGCCTGGGTGCATTGGGTAGCTTGGTGTGTCTTTTTTTCCCCCCCCAAGAATAGAACAGTGACATTCCTTTTTCAAAATCTTCACTTTTAAGCCAGTTTTACTGAACAAGTGAAGACATTGCATCACCATGCTCCGTCACACTAGCCCTCTCTGTAACCCACAGATCCACTGCCTGGGGCTTCCCTTCTCTCGGGCATATGCCCAGGACTGGGTCTATCCATGGGGCTTGCTGGCCACCAGCCCCTTCCTGTTCATCAGTGCTCTTCCTTCTTGTAGCTGATCCACCTGGAGATCAAGCCAGCCGTCCGCAACCAGATCATCCGGGAGCTGCAGGTGCTGCACGAGTGCAACTCGCCCTACATTGTGGGCTTCTATGGGGCTTTCTACAGCGATGGCGAGATCAGCGTCTGCATGGAGCACATGGTGAGGGCTGCCACCTTCCTGCTCCACCCCCTTCTCACCCACCTCCTCACCCACTGCATGCGCCCCAGTGGGGAGTGGGCTCCTGTCCCATTGCTGTCTGCTGAGCTCTGAGCTGGAAGGATGCAGCTAGGCCCGTGGGCCCCAAACTTTAGAGGGGAGCTGCACACCTCACTCTCTGGGTCTGGGTCTCCAGAGTTGGGCAGGATGGAGAATTTGGGCCACAAAGAGACCTCAACCCTGCAACTTCCCAAAAGGCTTGGCAGCTGCTGTGGTCCTCAACCGTGCTTTGCCAGCATACTGACCTGCAGACTGTTTGGGTATGGGAAGCAAGAAATGAATTTGAGAAAGATGCACGAGGCTATTGGGTCCCCTCACACTTAGCTGCTGTGGCCCCACCTCTCCCTTGAGCCCACCATGCTTGCCTCAGGGATCAGTAGACACTGGGTATGTGGCTCCAGTCCCTTCATAGATGTGTGTTCATTGGGTCATAGGCCTCCTGGTCCCCTGCAGGAAGCAGACTCCAGTGTAAGGAGCATGACTTGCATTGCCAGAGTGGCTAGGAGCTGTACAACAAGAGACATGAGAGCCCTCCCTGCCTACAGGTGCTCTCACACTGGCTAACTGTGTTGGGACAGGAAGCTCCCAGAGGCAAGAGGATTGCCTTGAATTTGAGGCCAGCTTGAGCTACATAGCAAGGCTCTATGTCAAAACAAAACTGAGCCAGGCAATGGTACGTGTCCACCATCCTCGTACGAGAGAGTGAAGGCCATATGGGGCCCTGTTGCAATGAAAAAATGGCCACTCTGCCCTGCCGACTGATACAGTCTGGTTTTAAGTCATAGGTTCCCTGGCATGAACGTGTCCTGGGAGGAAAGCTTACCCTTAGGGGGTGGGGGTGTTGGGTAGCCTTTTGGCTGGTCCTGGCCCTGGTCCATTTTCAGGTTCCTGCAGAGGGCAACACAGAAACAGGAGTAACCAGAGTGTGTTTGGCTCCAGATGCTGAAGTCGGGGAGTGACCATGCCACCAGCTTGGCTCCCAGTCCTGGGGTGCTGCAGAACTTGGGTGCAGGCAGCAGTGGGATCTCCTCGATTGCTATTATTGGCTTGTGTTAGGCAGCCCCCAGCCCCCGCCCAGAACCTGTCACTCAAGAGTAGGAAGATGCAGTTGTTGCCAGAGGTACAGCTCTGTGGGTACCACACTACATTCAACAAGACTCAGAAGATGACACCCAGGCCATGGCAGTGCCTGTGGCCAGCCGTGGGCTGACAGGAGCTCTGGTCTCTGTCTGAAAGCTTGTGTGCACAGGGCTTTGTCACTGATCTGGAATGTTCCAGCCCCAGCTTGAAAAAAGGCTCCTGGGGGGCAGAACTGCTCAGCCTACATCTGGAAGCCAACGAAAAGAGGAGAGAGAAGCTGGGGTCCTGCTGTCCTCATCGAAGGCCAGACTTCCTCCAGGACACACTCTCAGGAGGCCCTGTCCCCTTCCTATTGCCATACTTTGACCCAGTTAGCACAGAAGGGAAGCGCTACTGGGTGTCCTTAAGTGTAGACACCTGCTAGGAGCCTGCTGGAGTGCTTACACTGTCCTTTGCAGTGTGGCCATGGCTGGGAGAGCAAGAAGTTCTGGGGGCTCAGCCTGGGCTGTCTGTGTCTGGATCTCCACAAGAAAATGTCCTGATGCTCTCTGGGTAGTGAGTTTCTTTCTTTCTTTCTTTCTTTTTTTTTTTTTTTTTTTTTGGTTTTTCGAGACAGGGTTTTTCTGTATAGCCCTGGCTGTCCTGGAACTCACTCTGTAGACCAGGCTGGCCTCGAACTCAGAAATCTGCCTGCCTCTGCCTCCCGACTGCTGGGATTAAAGGCATGTGCCACCACTGCCCGGTGGGTAGTGAGTTTCTAGAGCCCTGAAGGTGTATGCAGCAACTGGCCGGCAGCATCCCAGTTCTCTTGTCCTGGGACACTATGACCTGGCTCAACCCAAGAGATAACCCCACCAGAAACTCAGCCAAATCTGAGATACCTGTTATCATACTCTGGAACTCCTGGGGTAGAGTTGGGGGAGGGAGGGCAAGCAGATTGCTCAGCACTCTGCAGGGTCCAGTGTGACCTAAGAGAAGTAATGAACTTGCTGTCCTCAGTAGACAGCACCTTGTCCTTTCTTGTGCCCAGCCAGTGTCACTTTTAGTCTCCGTCCATAAGAACACAACACAGAGCTGGACCATGGTAGTGCATACCTTTAATCCCGGCACTTGGAGGCAGATGCAGGTGGACCACTGGGTTCGAGGCTAGCCTGATCTACAAAGCAAGTTCCAGGACAGCCAGTGCTACACAGGGCTCTTGTCTAGAATAACAAAAAAAAAAAAAAAGAGGCGGATAAAACACAGGATTCCAGTGACCCAGTGCCCAGCTGGACAGGTGCACTGGAAGGATCCAGGGCAGCTCAGAGGAGGCCCCTTCCTGACCTGAGGTCTTGAGGTCCTGCTTTCTGTCAGTTCAGAAAACTACACTGGTATCACTGGCATAGTCTCCTCGCCCAGCTGGAGTCAGGACATTCCTCATATGTCCAGTAGAATCAGGACCATGCCCTAGGTCTAAGGAACAGCCGGGGCGGTGACCTATAGGCCATCTCATACCCTTCTGTGGGGTACAGCCCTTGGGCTTCAGGTCTAGTCCTCTGCCTACCCCAGGAGAAGTAGCTGTGAGCCAGTCCTATTTGGTCCTGCCCAAGGACCTCCTGTGTTGCTCCTTTTCTGCACAGTCCTTAGTGCAAGGAGCTGGCTCTTGACAGAGGTGGTTCTGTCACTCAAGCTCAGACTCTGCAGCCTCCTATACCATACACCTGCTTACGAACCTGGGAAAGCAAGGTCGACTGGGGGCTGCCTGAGTTTTCAGTTGGGCTTCTTGACAAAGCCAGCTACCAGCTGCTGTCATCTCTCCATCCAGGACGGTGGCTCACTGGACCAGGTACTAAAGGAGGCCAAGCGGATTCCTGAGGACATCTTGGGGAAGGTCAGCATTGCGGTAAGTTTATTGGCTGCTGCTCCTTCCTGGGAGATTAAGCAAATCATGTCCCCATCCACTTGAGGTCTTCTGCTGGTCCCACCATGACCTGTAACCTGTGAGCACTCCTTTCTTCCCTGTATAAAAATGACTGTAGTTGCCGGGCAGTGGTGGCGCACGCCTTTAATCCTAGCATTGGGGAGGCAGAGGCAGGCGGATTTCTGAGTTCGAGGCCAGCCTGGTCTACAGAGTGAGTTCCAGGACAGCCAGGGCTACACAGAGAAACCCTGTCTCGAAAAACCAAGAAAAAAAAAGACTGTAGTGGAGCTGGGCATGATGGTGTGCACCAACCCAGCACTCAGGAGACACAGACAGGTTGATCTCTTGAGTTCAGGAGCAGCCTGGTCTGCACAGTGAGTTCTAGGTCAGGCAGGGCAATGTAGTGAGACCCTGGCCGAGGCAGAATTGCAGTGAGTTTGAGGCAGCCCTGGGCCCTCACTTTGAAATAGAGACAGTGATCATGTGCTTGCTGCAGGTTCCTGTATGGGACTTGGGGACATATATGTCACATGCCTGCCATGGCACTACCCTGTTGGCTGGGGCGGTTCATCACAACCTAACCCTGCTGCCTTAGACACATAGGCCACCCAGTTCTGACCTCTCTGTAGGTGCTCCGGGGCCTGGCGTACCTCCGAGAGAAGCACCAGATCATGCATAGAGGTAAGCTGGTCCAGACTGGTGTGGGTGGGACACAGTGGGTGCAGCCTCACCCCTGGCGCTGTCTCTAGATGTGAAGCCCTCCAACATTCTGGTGAACTCTCGCGGAGAGATTAAGCTGTGTGATTTCGGGGTGAGCGGCCAGCTGATTGACTCCATGGCCAACTCATTTGTAGGGACACGCTCCTACATGTCCGTGAGTACCCCAGCCCTCTGGACATGCATCCTCAGTGGGGTCTGGTCTATGCTTGTGTGTGGCACCACCCTGTTGTACCAACCCCAGCTTGTTCTGTTTCCTTGACAGCCAGAGCGGCTGCAGGGCACCCACTACTCTGTGCAGTCGGACATCTGGAGCATGGGGCTGTCGCTGGTGGAGCTGGCCATCGGGAGGTACCCCATCCCCCCACCTGATGCCAAGGAACTAGAGGCCAGCTTTGGCCGGCCTGTGGTGGACGGGGCAGATGGAGAGCCCCATAGTGTCTCACCGCGGCCCAGGCCCCCTGGACGCCCCATCAGTGGTATGGGACATTACAGCTAGCTGGAGAGGGATGGGTGGGGAATCAGCTGCCACCCTGATGGCCCTCTCTGTACCAGCTGTCCCCTGGACAGGGCTTGCTGTGGTCAGCAGTCCTCAGATGGTCCTGGGCTTTCTGGGGATAGAGCTACAGGCAGCGTGAATCTCACTCTTCGACCAGGACAGCTGCACCTGTTACTGCCAGCTGGAAGGCCCAGAAACTCCACTCTAGGTCAGGCCTTGGCCAGTTGCTGGGTTTCCTGGGCATTTCTGCATGAAAATGTGTAAATGGGGCCTGGGTACAAAGGGAGCCAGCCAGTGCTTGCAGCCTACACATCTGTAGTCTGCCATCCAGGAAGCCCCAGCTGCAGGTAACCTGGTGACATCCCCGGGGCCTTAGCGGCACACACAGGAAGCGCAGAATGGAGGGAAACTAGTTTCCAGGGGACCTGGGAAGACAATCCAACCCTTGGAGTAGCAGCCTTGGCTACTGAGGGGCAGGGACAGGGTCCTGGTGTGGGATAGAGCCTCTGCAGAGCACCTACCTACTGGAATCTAAGTCAGGGAATGGGTGACTTTGTACTGCCGGCACACAACGTAAACACTGCAGTTTGCTTCCTTGAAGCCCTATAGTCCAAGTGGTTAGCACATCCACAGACGAGAACGTCTGATTCTTGAGCATTCTGCCACCTTTAGGGGTCCCATTCACATATGCTATCACCTTGTCAGTTCTCTGGTGTACACACACACACACACACACACTATCCTGCTCTGGACATTTCCTGCCATGGAGTCCATACTATGTAACTTTTGTGTCTGGGTTTCACCAAGTACCATGTCTTGGAGGTCCTTGCATGTGGCTGGACTCGTTCCTGTATCTCAGTATATAGTGTATGCTTCACATGCCTTTAAAGAGCAGAGAGGCCCTCCCCACCTTGTGCCCCACACTGGCTGCTCACCCTGACACCAGGTCTCAGGACACAGTCCTCAGATGGCCTCAATCCTTTGGCGAGCTGTGGTGGTGACACCAGGCCAGCTCACTGCCTTTCTTGCCTAAGTCCCAAAGCAGCCCATGACAAGATGGGTAAATGGCACAGTTCAGCTGCTGGCCATCAGGGCCTTGGGCAGGGGTCATCATCCACCTGTTCCAAATCTCCAGCAGCTGCTCCGCAAGGTCACATTGATGTCCCTGCCTTGTGACCAGCCCCCTCCCCCACCCACAGAGCATCCTCTAGCCTGTGAGAGTGCAGAAGTGAGTCCTGGCAGAAGGACCAGGGTCACCCTCTTAAGGTTTGTGTCCCCCCCACCCACAGTTATGTGTTCTTTGTACAAGTAGGTCATGGGATGGACAGCCGACCAGCCATGGCCATCTTTGAACTGCTGGACTACATAGTGAATGAGGTGTGTGCCTTTGGCCTTAGGTACTTTGCTCAGGGAATTGACTGACCCACCCTGGATGTTTCCTGGGGAGGGGATGTTGTGGGCTGTAGTCCCCAGTCAGAAAGCCATCCTGGGTCTTCATCAGGCTTGTGACCCAAGCTACTCAGCAGCTCAGGCAGGAAGCTTGAGTTGGAGGTCAGTGTGGGCCAACCTAGACTAGTACTGTGGCTGGTTCCATAGGAAGAGGGCTGAAGACGTGGGAGAACTGCCAAGAATCTTCCAGTGAGGTGTGGGGCTGGGTCACGTCCACAGGCACAGAAGGTGGCTCCTAGGGCAGACTTAATTCCAACCTAGTATTCCTGTGTCAGAGGCTGAGGCAGGATTGCCTTGAGATGAGTCACATAGTAACTTCCAAAACAGTCTTAGCTACGTATGGTGTGAGACCCTGACTCAAAAGCAGCCAGAAATAGAAGAACAACAAATCCAAGACGGTCTCCAGAGGGAGTGATGGTCACATGTGAATGTGCATGGTTGTGCCCAGGGGTGAAGAACACTGGCGGAAGATGGGCTTTGTGGCCTGTGACAGGGCTGCCACTGTTCCTGGCACTGACTCTCCAGCTCAGCCGGCACTTCTCCCAAGAAGTCCTGGAGCCACTGCCACAGGAAGGGCTCTACCCTGTACCACAGGCATCCCTGCCCACTTGATAGTGTTGGCAAAAGCTGAACTGGAGGAGCCTAGCCAGATAATGGGGTGGTCAGCAATTCCTGTGCCCCCTAAATGATCCTTCCTTGTCCTCCACAGCCACCTCCTAAGCTGCCCAGTGGTGTGTTCAGCTCAGACTTCCAGGAGTTTGTGAATAAATGGTGAGATGGATCTATGGGATGGGCAGGGCAGTGGGATGGGTGGGGCAGTGGGATGGGCCGGGCAGCCCAACACTCTAGCCCTGGGTTCCTGGGCTACTGTGTGCAGTCAGGGGTCAAAGTATCCCCCAGAATCACACAACTGGGTGCTGTTAACCTGCTGGCTGAGGGTCCATGCATGGCCCAGCTATGTCCCCAGCTCCCACTCAGTGGGCATGGGGATGTGGGGGTAGCTGAGCTGTTGGACTCCCCAGCCCCTTGACGCATGGTCAGTTGCTGTGTGGTGTTTCTGGAGCATGGGGCCAGGAGGCAGGCCATGTATATGTCCCAGAAAGCACCCACCATCTGTGCCTGGTAGTGGGGTGTGCCACCTTATATTGGCCTCCCACCAGGGTCTTCTCCATGGAATGGACAATCTCCCTTTTAGTTCATTAATCCATTCATTAAGAATTTAGCAATTAGCCGGGCCACGCCTTTAATCCCAGCACTCAGGAGGCAGAGGCAGGTGGATTTCTGAGTTCAAGGTCAGCCTGGTCTACAGAGTGAGTTCCAGGGCAGCCAGGGCTACACAGAGAAACCCTGTCTTGAAAAACCAAACCAAAAAAAACAAAACAATTTAGCAATTTAGTTGTGGGGGTACAAGGGCGAGAGGTGCACTCCTGACATCCCAGCATTCTGGAGGACAAGGTCATCCTGGGAAACAGAAACCCCAGAATGTAAACAATGAAGTGCTCCTGGTGAGCAGTCTAGCCACGCCTCAGCACACCTGAGCCTGGGCTCCTGAGTCACACCCGTGTCTTCCCCTCCCCCAGTCTCATTAAGAACCCAGCAGAGCGTGCGGATCTGAAGCTGTTGATGGTGAGTGGAGGTGTCTCCTGGGCCAGGGACTGGGGCTGTCTGCATGGACGGGAAAAGTCTGGATGCTGCCAGAGTCTTGGCAATCTGGTACCAGAAGTGGTGCAGAGTTGAGGGTGTGCTTTGATTGCCACCTCTCAATTCCCAGAGGCTATG
The DNA here is from genome assembly GCA_028551405.1 of Uromys caudimaculatus. NCBI lineage: Eukaryota > Metazoa > Chordata > Mammalia > Rodentia > Muridae > Uromys > Uromys caudimaculatus. Next base: position 102,372,640 of record CM052707.1, read on the forward strand.
TCCTCCACAGCCACCAAGGGCTTAGGTCACCTGTGAGGCTGGAGATTGTCTTGACATGAAACACTCATAGACCTGCACCCAGAGAGCCCTCCACCCACAGGCTGGGACCAGCAGAGCCCAGAGACTTAAAGACAGGTCTTAGCACCCCCCCACACATACACACACACTCATACACCCCTTCCTGGATAGACCTAATCTGGTTTAAGCACCATCTGTCTTTATGTTTTAGGCCCCTAAGGAAGAAAGCCATGCTAGGCACAGATGTGTGCACCCCTGCTCCACCCCAGAGGCCCAGAGATGAATACAGGTGCCTCCTAGCTGAGGACAGTAGTCCATACCCCCATGCCAATATTGAGGAGGCCTGCTCAGGAACACACCCATCTTCCCAGCACTCTGGGAGGTGAAGGAAGAAGATCAAAATTTTAGGGTCTTCTTTGACTATATAGAAGTTTAAGGCCATCCTTGGCTACATGAGCACTGTCTCAGAAAAAGAAGCAGTTGGGTGGTACTCTCTCACACCTTTGATCCCAGTACTCAGGAGGCAGAGGCAGGTGGATCTCTAAGTTAGAGGCCAGCCTGGTCTACAGAGTGAGTCCAGGACAGCCAGGGCTACACAGAGAAACCCTGTCTCAAAAAAACTGTAGACATCCAAGATAGAGAGTGGGGTGGGTGGCCTTGCTCCCTGTGACCCAGCAGTGGCCTCCTGTGTCCTTTCCACCTAAGTCTACCCCACCAGGGAGTCAGCAGCAGGGCCATAGGGGTCAGCCTCCCCTGCCCTGGAGAGCCTGCCCCAGGCTCTCATGGTCACAACCTGGTGACTACAGTTGTGCTGAAGGGAGTTTGGCCCAGGCATCCCAGGATAGATCAGAGAATGCCAGGCCACCTGACCAGGCCTGGGTCAGCCTGTGACTGACGTCCTGCATCTTTCAGAACCACGCCTTCATCAAGCGCTCTGAGGGGGAGGAAGTGGACTTCGCTGGCTGGCTGTGCAGAACTCTGCAGCTGAAGCAGCCCAGCACACCCACGCGGACTGCAGTGTGACAGCCATCGCCCAGCAGTCTGTGTCCTTGTCCCTGTTGGCACAGTGGCTGCCTCTGGGGACAGTGATGCTGTGTGTTGTGGCAGGGGACCTGTGCCCATGCATTTGAAAAACCAAACAAAGTGGAGAGAGAAAGCTGCCACTGTGCTCCTGGCCCATTGCTTGCTTGTGACCTCATTCAGCAGGTGGAAGAAGGGCCGGCCAAGGGATGAGGAAGCAGTGCCTTTCCTCACCTCCCTCCTCAGGCCTCAGCTCCTGCGATGCACATGCAGCCTCCTTCCTAGCAGGGGCTGTGGGAGCAGGGGAATCCCTCTGGGTTCCAGTGGGCTTCAGGGAGCATAGCTGACTCAGCATAGTTCAAAGGAAGTGCCCGCTTGCGCTCTCCGGCAAAGAGCCCAGTGGATCTGGGTCATGAGACTAGATAAGAGCCTTCACCACAGCTTTCAGCAACCCCACCAGGGTCACACCCATCCCACCAGTCAAGAGTCAAACTCCGCCACAGTGGCCTGTAAAGAAAGCCTTGAGGCCTCCTCCTGTTCCCACAGCCTGAAGAGGCTGGAGCATTCCCACCAACACAGAGATCACACTCACTAATACAGACCTGGTGCCCATGCACTGTAGAAGGCTGGAGAGTGTCTCCACTTCCTGCTGCCCCTCTCAGGGATGACGAAAGTATTCCTTTTTCAGATGTCCCAAGGATGCCACCATGTGGGGCTGCACATGCTCCAGCCAGGTGGTCCAAGCAGGTGCTGTCCACCACTCTGCTGGGTGCTCCTGCACTGTGCAAGGCACTGTCACCTCGCCTAAAGCAGAGCCCCCTGTACTAGGGGTGGGAGACAGTGCCCAGTGTGGCAGGGGAGAAGAATGCCTCATCTCCACCTCTGCCATGAGCTGCATCCATCCATCCCTCACACCCCCAAATACTGGGAAGGCTGAGTCTGAAAAACTAGGTAGCCACCCTGGGCTACCTAGTCTTACATCACAGGAATGGTGCAATCACATATTGGACTTTTTCTGTGTGTGTGTTTGCCTTTTTTTGTTTGTTTTTGTTTTGGGGTTTTGTTTTGTTTGAGTCAGGGTCTCTGTATCTCTAGCTGTCCTGGAACTCGCTCTGTAGACCAGGCTGACCTAGTACTCCAGAGATCCACCTGCCTCTGTCTCCTGAGTGCTGGGATTAAGGCGTTTGCCACCCTGCCAATTAACCTTTTTTGAGACAGGGTCCCCAGTAGCCTAGGCTGTCCTGTGACCAATCCTGCTTCCACCTCACCAGTGCTGGGGATGGACCCAGAACCCCCAGCAGTTCTCACAGGCAGTAGGTCAAGATCATCTGGGCTAGCAGCACTTTGTGGCCTTAGGTGGCCACTGATGAACCCTTGTTTTAAAGTAGTCTCCCTCTTGCCCTGGAACTTACTGTTCAGACCAGGCTGGTCTCTGCTATCCATGTGCTGGGGTTAAAGAACCTTACAGAGGCTTGCCTCACACCTCTCACTTCCCACCAGCCCCTCCCTAGCCACAGCTACCAGTGATGAAGTCAGCCTCCAGCTGTCATGGGTCTCTGCACCCACCTGTTGCATCAGGATAGGGCTGGCTGCTTGCTGTCCAGATGTCTTATGCATTTGTCTGAGCCACAGCCACTGCTTTGGAGATCTGATTGGACTGGGGGGGGGGGGGGGCTGAGGAGGGTCCTAGGGTCCATGAATGTGCAGGCAAGCATGAGCTGTAGGTTTGAGTCCTAGGAGCACATCAATGCTGAGCATGTCCACGTGGAGTGTGCACTCAGTCTTTGATGGTCTGGTAAGCTCGAGCCAGCCAGATCAGCTCAAATGGGCTCCAGCTTCAGAGATTAATCTGTCACAAAAAAGGAAGGCCCAGTCTGGTGGCACTCAGACTCTATGGAATGTTACAGAGGAACACCCCATGCCTAGCACTGGTCTCACAATACACCCATGTGTGTGTGCACACAAGGAAACTAGTGGTCTGATAGGAGTGGCTCTTGTGTTACCCCAACACTAGGAAACTGAGGCAGGAGTGCCACAAGTTTGACACCAGCCTACAGAATGAGAGCTCAGGTCATAACCAGTTGATAAACTACGAACCAGGTGCAGTACTTGCCTGTCATCCCAGCACTTGGGAGTGGAGGCTGGAGGATCAGACTCAGTGAATTACATGGTGAACTCCGGGGCTAGCCTTGGCTAAGTAGCAGGAAGCCAGGAAAGGGGGTTGTGTAATTTGACCCACTCAGCTGTCAGTAGACATCCAGGTACCTTAATGTGACAACACTGACCACAGCAGTTTCAACTTGGGAGTGCCTGGCACTGAGTCCCTAGGTGTCAGGGGTACATCTTAGTACATCCAGAGCCAAGGGACCTAGTATGGCGAAGGTACATGTGCGGCGACAGCACAGAACCCAGATGTGGGTCATTATGGTCTTCCCAGAAGGCTGCCTGCCTGCCTGCCTGCCTGCCTGCCTGCCTGAGCCGTGAGCTGAAGGGGAAGCTACCTCCCTCCTCTATCCCATCTCCTAAGCAGATGATCGGGGCCCTGCAGCCATGGGCCTTGTGGCTATGGGCACAGGTGTAACCCATTCCTGGAGCCATGGCTCCAGAGACTGGATGGTCAGGGGACTGGTTTCTACCAGCTTCCAGGGGACGGAGAAGCCTATAGTGCCAATGCTGGGTTTCTGGACAGGATAGTGAGGGAGGAACCCAGCCTCACTGATGGACCTGCCCAGGGCCACCACCTGTTCCTAGGCTGTGCCCACACATGGACTCTGACTCACTGAGCAGGTAGAGATAATATGGAGGGAGTTCTGGTGGAACATCAAGCTGAGGTTTCCAAGGTCAGGACCCCGGAGGAAGGCCTGGCACCCTGCCTGCCTGAGTTTTCCTGTCCTTAAAGATTAGAGGATAACATTTCTCAGCAAAATCGTGGGCCAAAGGTTAAACAATAACTATTTCAGTGTCACATGTAGCCCAGGTTGGCCTCCAGCTCACTGTGTTGCTGAGAATGGCCTTGCAAACACCTTACAAAGTGATAAGGATGGAGCCCAGGGCCATGTCATCCACAATAGGTGAACTCTAGACACTGAGCTCCAGTCTACAAATTTGTTGCCAATTTTGATTTCAAGACAGCCAGTGTCTATATAGCCCAGGCTGGCCTCAAACTCAGATCTGCCTGCCTCTTCCTCCTGGGTGCTGGGATTAGTGTGACCATGCCCAGCCCATAAGTCTACTTACTATCCCCTGCTGATGCCTTTGAGCCCCAAGAAGTAGGGGTCTCCTGTCAGCTCAGTCTGCAGCAGATGGAGCCCATGGAGTTGCAGGACCACCCCGATGATGTCATTAGGTTGACCTCACCCTGACTCCTACAGCCTTGCTGTACTCATGTTGTGTGGCACAGGTGGACTGCCCTAAGAGAAAGATGAAACAAGGAGACTCTAATACTTCTGGGAGAAGTGGATTACAGCTGAGTCTGGTAGAATTCCCAGATAGAGCCAGGTAGGATCTGGCATTGGTGGCATGCACCTGTCATCACAGAACTTGGAAGGTGGAGGCAGGAGGATCAGAAGTTCACAGCTAGCCGGGCAGTGGTGGCGCACGCCTTTAATCCCAGCACTTGGGAGGCAGAGGCAGGCGGATTTCTTGAGTTCGAGGCCAGCCTGGTCTACAGAGTGAGTTCCAGGACAGCCAGGACTACACAGAGAAACCCTGTCTCGGGAAAAAAAAAAAAAAAAAAAGTTCACAGCTATTGCCAACTATGTAGTGAGCTGGAGGCAACATAGGACCTTACCTCAAATAGGATGTCTTGCTGTGCACTATTAATCCTAGACCAGTGGAAGTAGAGGCAGATCTCTTGAGTTGAGGTCAGGTGGCTTTAGAGAGGAAGTTTTAGGACAGCTAGAGTTACACTCTCTTAATATGTGTGAGGTCCACATAGGGCTTGTCCTGGCAGCACCAAGAGAAAGAGCAACCTGGATGGTCATTGATGCTGGCCTGTAATTGCAGGATTTGAAAGACTGAGGTAGACAAATTGCCCCGAATTCTAGGCTAGGATGGGTTACACAGTCTCTATTTCAGAAAATAAACAAATGGACTGGGCAGTTGACTCAGTCTGAGAAGTGCTTTGCTATGCAATTGTGGGTCCCCAACACATAAAAAGCTAGTGCATCCCTGAAACCTCAGTGCCATGGAGATTGAGGGAGGAGGACCCTGGGCTCACCAGCCAAACAGCCTAGAGAAACCCATGGGCTCTACCTTTAGTGAGAGACTTTGCCTCAAAAACACCCATGGCGAATACCCGTGACCAGATCACACTGGCTTCCATGCACACACAGGAAAACAAACCAAGATAATTACATCATGGCACATACCTGTCACCCATGGATGGACCCTGACCTGGCCGATGCATCAGAGCAGTGTAGGGTTTTACAGAGATGGCCCGGTGGGTGGGTCCCTAGGGAGCTGGCCCGCCTTCATCTCCTTCACAGACTACTGTCCCTCCTCAGTCCTCAGGGAAACTCTTGAGATCCTTTGTTTTCAGTGTGTGTGTGTGTGTGTGTGTGTGTGTGTGTGTGTGTGCGCGCGCGCGCAGTGCCTGCAGAGGCCAGAAACAGGCGTCAGATCCCCGGAGGTGAAATTAACAGGTGGTTTTGAGCCTCTGATGTGAGTGCTGGGAACCGAACTTGAGTCCATTGCAAGAGCAGCAGGTGTTTTTGTTTTGTTTGTTTTTAACTTTATGGGCATTCCTGTCTTCAGCCTAGCCTCCTGTTCATTATGTTTATTTATTATCTATTTATTATAGAACACTCCTGGGAGCTCCCTCATCCTGTAGAGCTCAGAGCTCGAATTCACACTTGTTTGCAAGCTCCTTCACCTACTTAACCATGTTGCTGGCCTCTTGGGGACTCTTTGCTACCCAGTCCTCACTTCTCCTCAGCTCCCCACACAGAGGAGACATGGGGATCCCCTCTTCCTATGTCAGTGGCCTTAGTCTTTGCTTGTTCTGTTCTATCAAGTGGAGTCCTGTGAGTCATGTAGGGACACAGGCTGAGAGGGGGCTCTCAGAGCTGTGCTATCTGTCACTCAGTCAAGGAACCTGGAAGACAATGGTGGGGAGAGAGGGCAACCCTATGTTTCATGGTTGGGACTTCAAGGGAGGTGTGCTGTCTCAGATCCACACCCCACAAGAAAGAACCGGAAGTGCAGGAGGCAGCCCGGCGTAGTTATAGACCCAGCGTCGCCCCTCCTTCCCTTCTCACCTCAATGTCCCTCTTCCTCCCATCTCAGTGAGCCCCAGCCCACAGCCCATTGGTCCCCGCTGCTGGGAGCCCTACTGAGGGCTTCCTGGGGTCCAAGTGGGACTAGGAGGGTCAGGGGCTGAGGCCACGCCTGCTGGGCCGTGTGTGTGTGTGTGTGTGTGTGTGTGTGTGTGTGTGTGTGTGTGTGTGTCTGTGTGTCTGTGTGTCTGTGTGTCTGTCTGTGTGTGTCTGTGTCTGTGTGTGTCTGTGTGTGTGTGTAACTGGCTTGTCTTGTAGTACAGGGGTGGCTCACTCCAGGACCTTTCCACACCCCAGGCAAGTACTCACTGAGCTTTACCTTACATATGTATGGATGCTTTTTTAAAAAAAGATTTATTTATTTATTATATGTAAATACACTGTATATGTCTTCAGACACTTTTTCTGTTTGCTCCAGCCCGCTCGCTCCAGGCCCCCCTTGCTGTAGCTGTCTTCAGACACCCGAGAAGAGGGCATCAGACCCATTACAGATGGCTGTGAGCCACCATGTGGTTGCTGGGATTTGAACTCCGGACCTCTGGAAGAGCAGTCAGTGCTCTTAATCGCTGAACCATCTCTCCAGCCTGTATGCGTGCTTTTTAGAATGTGTTAATATTATTGAGTTTTGGAGACAGGGTCTCACTATTTAGATCAGGCTGGGCTGGGACTCACAGAGATCTACCCACCTCTGCCTCCTGAGTACGAGGATTAAAGGTGAAGGCCTCCACCTCAAGGGCTTGCATTTCAGTCACTAGGCTTGGCAGCAAATGATGTGACCCACTGAGCATCTCCCTGACCCTCCACCTGTTTTTTCTTCTTTTTTATGAGAGGTCTCTCTCTCTTGCTGCCCTTGCTGCTCACTGAATTGGCCAGGCTGGCTAGCCAGTGAGTCCCAGGCATCCTACTGTGTGTGCTTCCCCAGTGCTGAGGTTACAGGTACAGGGGCTGTCACCGCTCAGCTTTTTTTTTTTTTTTTTTTTTTTTTTTGTTTTGTTTTTCGAGACAGGGTTTCTCTGTGTAGCCCTGGCTGTCCTGGAACTCACTCTGTAGACCAGGCTGGCCTCGAATTCAGAAATCTACCAGCCTCTGCTGCCCAAGTGCTGGGATTAAAGGCGTGTGCCACCACTGCCCAGCCTCCTCTCAGCTTTTTTTGTGGGTGTCAGAGGGAGGTTTGAACTCAGGCCTTCATGCCTGTGTTTGCTGGGGTGGTGGTGTAGGGATCGGGGTTTCCTTTGAGGGTGACAGAATGTTCTGGAATCGTCGCAGCACCTGGGAACGTGTGAATATGCGTTGAACAAGTCCCCAGTGTTCCGAGAGTAAGTAGTGAGCTGTCGTTACTCTCCAGAGCCCTTTGGAAAAGCCTAGCCAGCCAGGCTGCTCTCACTTACATTCCGCAGGCCCGGATTCTCCCCCCCCACCCCCCAGGTCGCCACCGCACCCCGGGCTGACCTCCCTGTCCTGTCTGACCAGTCACCTGACCCAGTACCTGTCCAAGCTCGATCAGGCCCCATGGGGGCGCTAAGGCACCCAGGTACGTGGGTTTTTTATCCCTGGTTGCCAGCAAGGTTTACCCAGGGGTGTGTCTGTACCCATGGCCCCGGGACCAGGTAGGCAGGCCTGGCGGGGTCCCACCTGCAGGAAAGGATATGAGGGTGGGGCGAAGTGGGGTGGGGAGAGGTGGGGGTGGAGTGAGGTGGGCGGGCTCAGGCAAGCACCCAACGCAGGTTGCTGAGTTGTCCCTCAGGGCGGGATGCAATCTTTGTTGTTGTTGTTGTTGTTGTTGTTGTTGTTTTGATGTCGGGTCTTTCTCATCGCCCTAGAGCGCTTGGCGGCTGGGTGCAGTCTTGAGCGCTTTTCATCCTGGTGGACTCTGAACCAAGAGCGTCCCTGGCTGGGACACTTCGCTGACCCACATCTTGTTCTGCCTGGGTCATTTCCCCGCCTCCTCCCACTGGGTGGGGAGGGGACTTTCTGGGGAATCCATCAGACTTCCTAAATGTCTTACTTGGGTGGGTGTCCCAACACCCGCGGCGCGACCCTGACCTCTGGAGGAACAGGCCCTCAGGTGAGACGTCCTTCCCATTCAGTGCCACATCTGGCGAGTTTGACCTTGACCCCTAACCTTAGTGCAGAAGGCTGTGGGGCCAAGAGCTGGGCAAGCGGAGGGCCACTGGGTGGGTCCGAGGGGCCGGGGACGGTACTCGGGGCGCCCCGCACCTGTCCTGCCCCCCTCTGTCGTCTCAGCTCAGTCCGGCTCTCTCTCCAGCTTGAAACTGAAACCACCGTAGGGAAATGAAACCAGAGCCCGGGCCCTGCAGCGGGCGGAAGGGGACAGCACCGCAGACGTCGGGCCCACGTGGCAGGCCACTGCGGGGGGCGGGGGGGAGTCCTGCTGCCCAAATTACGGTGATTTTTTTTTTATTATTATTTTGTAAAAGGAACCCCTGCCGCCCTGTCCTCTTCCATACTCTCCTGGCCTGGCAGCCCCAAGGCCTCTCCTGACTGCTGCATAATGCAGCGCTAGGGCACTGACCTCGATCATTTGGGAGCTCTCTTCAGTCCCCACAGGTCATCCTAGATAGGAGAATCGAGGGCTTCAAGTGTGGCCTCAGGCTACCAAGCATAGGTGGGTGAAGGACAGCCAAAGACCCTGACTTATCCACCAAGTGCATTTATTTAGGGAAGGAACCAGCAAAAAGACAACTGCAGCATACAAGACTGAAGTTAGACTCTAGGCAGCTTCTCCTCTGCACTGTGTATCCTGGGCCAGGACACAGGTTCTGATGCACCTTTGGCCCTGCAAGGTGCTGGGCAAGGTCCCCCTGGCTTCCACAGACTTCTTGCTGCTGAGAGCTGCCCCAGTTGTAGTTGTCACACATGTCCCCAGAAGGTTCTCTTGGAGGATTATGGGCCAGGAGGCCTCACCCCAAGTGTAGCGAAGGAAGAATGGCCATTTACAAGCACATGGGGAACCATCTAGAGTTAAACACAGCCTTCTCCACCTTCTGCCCATTGATAAATGCTTGTCTCCTACTCAGAGTCTCAAGTAGTACAGGATGTCCCAAATTCACGTGGGAGCTAAGGATGACCTTGAACTCCTCCTGACCCTCCTGCCTCTACCTCCCCAGTGGTAGGACAACAGGCATGTGCCAACATGTCTAAGGCTCTGTCCCTCCATATCTCTCTCTCTCTCTCTCTCTCTCTCTCTCTCTCTCTCTCTCTCTCTCTCTCTCTCTCTCTCAGCCCTGACTTCTCTACATAGTGAGCTCCAGGAGGCTGAGGCCTGCATAGTGAGACCCTGACTCACAAAACCAAAAATAAATAAATTAATAAATTAATTAATTTAAAGAAAAGGATGGAAAATAGTTTCCAGGGACTTAGGCAGTAGGATGCCTGGCATCCAAGCACAAGGGTCAGAAAGTCATCCTCAGCTACATAGTAAGTTCCAGGCCAGCCTGGGCTACATGAGACCACATCTTTAAAATATTGAGAACTAACTAAATAAAGTAATGTTCACATCTGGTGGCACCTGTGTGTTGTCTGTTGGCTTCTGAGTACCCTCAGCTGCAACCGTAGTGGTCTCCAGGCTTTGGCTGTAAACCCACTCTGGCCTCGGCACAGGTTGTTCTCAGGTGCCAGGGACCCACCCAGAGCCAACCCTGTTCTCCAGCCACTGTCAAATCTACACTCACACAAACTTGCCCGGAGACAGCTACCTACCTGCTTGGTGTAGCCCCTGTGTTTAATATACATATCACCTTTTATATATGTTGGACTTGAGCACACTGAGCCAGTAACAACCAGTTTCCTCATCTGTGGGAAAGCAGAAAAGCAGATGGACAGTGCAGAGTCACCTGTACCACCTTCCCGGCATCCCTCCGCAGTCTGAGTGCTTGTCAGGATGCTCTCAGAATGACGCTCTCTTCCGGACAGAGCCCCGGCTTCCTGGCTTCCTCCTCACCTACCCCATCACAAAACATTCTGATATCTGAGCAGTTGTATCCATTCCTGCAAAGAGTGTACCTGGCCATGAAGACACAGCCTGTCACTCACCCCAGCACTGGGGAGGTGGAGGCAGGAGTTAGGGTTAGGAGTTGAGTCATTCTCTGCTTCACAGAGAATTGGAAGCCAAGGGGGACTATGCAAGCGTAGCATGTTCCAGCCCCTATGCCCTGCCACAAGCACTGCAAAAGTAATTAATAATTAAATAGTGAGCTGGCTGTCCTGAAACTCACTCTGTAGACCAGGCTGGCCTGGAACTCTGAAATCCTCCTGCTTCTGCCTCCCAAGTGCTGGGATTAAAGATGTATACCACCACCACCAGACTTTAATGTTTTTTTTTGAAACAAGGTCTCACTATATTGATCAGGCTGGTCTTGAACTCAGAGATTGTCCTTCATCAACCTCCTGGGTAAGTCACCATACCCTGCAGTGATTATTTTAATGAAATGGTGGTGTAGGCTGGTCATCTCAGCAGTCTAGGGGAAGCAGAGGATCAGGAGATGAGGGCCATCTGTGGGTACATGGTGAGTTCCAAGCCAGCCTGGGCTACTTGAGAGGCTATCTCGAAAACAAACAAACAAACCAAACAAAAAAACAACCTGGGCACTTAGAAGGAAGAGGCAGGCAGATCTCTGTAAGTTCAAGGCCAGCCTGGTCTACAGAGTAGGATTCTGTCTCAAAACCACAAGTAAACAAAACAAAGATCCTACCTCCAAAATGAGTTACAAGATGCCATTGTGGTCCTGGCCAGCTCACCCCTCCCTGTGCATGCTCCGTTATTTAAATTTGCCATCTGGGTTTTTCTCCTAAGTTTCTTCTCTATAATCTCACTGTATGAGGGTACAGAGCTTCCCAGGGTCATGGAATTCGGCATTCCCTCCTCAAGTTTGACCATGTTCGCTCTGTATATGTGTGTGTGTGTGTGTGTGTGTGTGTGTGTGTGTGTGTGTGTGTGTGTGTGTAGTATTGAACCCTAGGCCTTTCCTGTGCTAGTCAATGCTTTACCACTCTTTTGTGGTTTTGTGACAGGACAGGTAGCCAAGGCTAGACCCAAGCTCTTTTTAAAAAAAAAAATTATTTATTTTATATATGTGAGTACACATACATTTCAGACACACCAGAAGAGGGCATCAGATCCCATCACAGATGGTTGTGAGCCACCATGTGGTTGCTGGGAATTGAACTCAGGACCTCTGGAAGAGCGGCTCTTAACCGTTGAGCCATGTCTCTAGCTCTTGATCCTCCTGTCTCTACTTCTCAAGGATGGAGATCCTGGGCGTGAGTCACCATACCCAGCTCATTTAGAACTAAAGCCCAGGCTGGCCTTGAAGTTACTGAAGCAATCCTCCTGCCTCCTTCAGTCTACTGATGGTGGAGTTGTAGACGTGAGCCTCTATACTCAGCTTAGATATTTTTGTTTAGTTTTGTTTGGTTTAATTTTTGAGCTAGAGACCCATATGGCCCAGAGGGGATCAAATTTGCTAAGTAGCAGAAGAAGACCTTGGACTAATTCCTGGAGAACCAGGAATTCTCCTGGCCTCCAGTTCCCAGGGATCATAGGTGTGTGGTGCCTCACCCAGATTGTTTAAATTAGATTAGATTTCTTTTTAAAAAAAAATTTTTTTTTTCAAGACAGGATTTCCTGTGTGAAACTGTCTTGGCTGCCTGGATTAAATTTAGAAGAAGGGGCTGGCCTGGAACTCACAGAGATCCGAAGACCTCTGTACTAGGATTAAAGGCATGTACTAACATGCCCAGTGATTTTTAAAAATAATGTACTTTTATTTTTCGAACATGGTGCGTTGCCTGCATATTTCAGTGAGGGTACCAAATCCCAGGGAGATGAAGAAGTTACAGGCAGTTGTGAATTGCAGTGTGGGTACTGGGAACTGAACCCAGGTCCTCTGGAAAAGCAGCCAGTACTCTTAACCACTGAGCCGTGTCTCTAGCCTCTAGATTAGATTTTATTTATTTTTAATTATTTAAAAACATTTATTTTAGACAGAGTCTCCATGTGTAGCCCCGGATAGCCTAGGACTTCCTATGCTGACCAGGCCGACTTGGACTAAGGACTCTTTAAGAGCTCCTTCTATCTCTACTTCCTTATAATTAAAGGCCTATGCCACCTCCCCGGCTGTATTCGTGTTTCTTTCAATTGATTTCTGCGAGATCTTGCAGGTTGCTCAGTCTTAGCCTCCAGGCTCCCGCCGCCTGCCCGCCCGTCCCCCCCCCCCCCCAGGGGTAGGGAGAGTGTGCTCCAGGCCCTGCTCCCTATCGGACACATCTGAAATCTGGAGGTGATATGTTCTCTCAGGCGATGCTGGTCCTCCAGGCCTTTCAGGACGGTCCAGCCTGAGGTGACAGCTGGAGTTGGAAGAATTCAAGGCGACTCCTGAAGTCCCAAGACTACTCCTTTCCCGACCAGAGCCTGTCTCTGGGGAAACCGAGGTAAATGGGAGGAGCCTCAGCCGTGGGCGTAGAATTCTGGCCTGGCACAGGTGATCCCGCTTCCTGTGGCCCAGACAGGGCAGGGCGGGCACGGGTGCTTAAGTGCTCCTAGGCTCTGGTCCGGGCCGAAGTTCCGGGTACCCCCGCCCCCGCCGGGCTCACGTGGCCGCCCGGAGTCCTTCCCACCTTCTTGGCTAGTGTCACTGCCTGCCCTAGGGCTTCCACTTCCCCTGTGGGGACCTGCAGGGTTTCCCCTTTGAAGGCAAGTTATTATACAAAAAGCCAATCAAATGTATTTGGGTGTTGAAAGGTACATTTATTTACTTTTATTTTTGAGACAGGGTGTCACTATGTAGCTCTAAATTCCCTAGAATTCGCTGTGTAGTCTGGCTAACCTCGAACTCAGAGATCCACCTGCCTCCCAAGTGCTGGGATTAAAAGCGTGGGCTGCCACGGCCACTTGAACCGTACTTTTAATTCGGTTTAGAAAAATGTGTTGGTAACTGCGGGGAGGGGGTCGATGCTTTGATGTAAAAAAAAACAAAAACAAAAACAAACAAAAGACAAAATCAACATATTGGGCTCCCTTCGACCTGGGAATAATAATATCAACAACAATAAATAATATCAACAACAGTAAATAACAATGAATGAAAAATACCCAAAGTAAGGACCGGGCATTCGGAGGCTGACATCTCATATAGACAGACACACTTAAAGCCAAAGTAAGGATGACTAGTCTCTATATGAGGGGGCGCGGAAGAGGAAACTGAGGCCAGGCGCTGGTTCTCACTCCCCACTCCGCCCCCTCCCGCGAGCCGGCCCCACAGCCAGGTCGTCTGGTGGCTGTGGCATGCTGGAACCCGAACCCAGCAGGCCTGGTGAACCGGGATGTCGCCCGTCCCCTCCTCTGCCTTCCCCTCCCTCTCCGGACCTCTCCCACGACCAGAGAGGAAGTGGGAGAGAAAGGACAAGGGGGTGAAAAAAAAAAAAAGGAAAACAGAAAACGCTGGGTTAGATCCGCACTTTCCCACTCCCCACCTCCGTCCTGCGGAGCCGCGCCGCGCCTCTGCGAGGGTCCGGGTCCACGCCCCACACCAGCCCGGCCTGCCAGAGGGCTGCGGGGAAAATTACAAGGCCTGGAAAACAACCGTCCTTCCCCGCCCCTCGCCAACCCCTTCCCCGCGCTACGCCCCTGGCACAGCCGGGTGGAGGCGACTGTTTTATGTAATCGCGGGGCGGCAGGTTTGCTGGCTGGCTGCACCGGTGAGGGCGGGACCCCCGAGCTCAGCTGACACCTCGCGACCCTGCAAGTCTTCCCCTGGGGGTCCCTGGTATGGCTTTGGGTAAATTGAGGCGCAAATGGGGGGTGGACGGAGACCCGACACTCTGAAGCAACCTAGCTGTACTTGCAAACTCTGGGTTCCTCGCAGTTTGGGTAAACTGAGGTTTATGGTGGGGGTTAGGGGACCCGGAGCTCAAATGTAGACTCCTGCTCCTTTCTCTTCCTTTCCTGGGTTCTTTGCACTACTTGGGTAAACTGAAGCCAAGGGTGACCGGAGCTCCGATGCAACCTCGGCGTCCTTGCAACAGATTCTTCTCCCTTCGATTCCTTGCATTGTTTAGGGAAACTGAGGCTCAGGGGAGGGAGATGAGGTATCCTGGCAGCGCCCTGGTGGCCTCGAAGAGAGGTTTGAGGCAAAGGACCGTCACTTCCTCGCCTTCGTCTCAGCTCCCTGGGCCAGAGGGCCCCCCACCCCCCGGCACCGGGTCCTCCGTGTGCACACCGCGCTCCCGCCCCCACTGCCAACCCGGTCCCGCCCCGCCCTGCCCCGGGCTTCGGGGGCACAGCCCGCGCCCCCTGAGCCCCGCCCTGCGCGCACAGGCCGGGGCTGTTTATCTGCGGCCCCCACCCCCTGCACCCGAGGGGCCCCTCCTGCCCGCCCCCAGCACCCCGGGGTGCTCCGGGCTGTAGATAAGCCAGCAGGCTGGCACGGCGCCGCGCAAGGGGCGGAGAGGTCACGGGCTTGCCAGGGGAGGGGCCGATGGGTCGGGGCTGCGCCCCCCGCCCGCCCGGCACCCCCAAATCCCTAATCGCAGCCCGATCTGCTCTCGCGGCGCAGCCCCGCGGGACGTGGCAAGAGCCGACCTGCAGAGCCTGTTCTGGCCGCGGTGGCCGGGGGGGCGGGCTGGGCGTGGGGGTGCCGGCGCTGCGGCACCTTTAAGACGAGGGAGGACCCCTCTTGCCCTCGGACAAACCAGGAAGGGAGTCGCGAGCATCATACGGGGCTTTGCGTACTGTACGGCTACTGTAGGGGCAGTGACGCCGCCGCCCGCCCGAGCGAGGTCCGCGCCGCGGGCTGCCCCGATCGCGAGTCCTCCGGGCCCGGGTCCCCGCGAGGTAAGCTGCCTGGGCTGAAGGGGACCCCTCTCCGAAGAGAGGTGGGTTTTGTTTTTCTTTTTTCTTTCTTTCTTTTTAATTTCCTTGCAGGGTGGGGACGCGGCCGGGGGCGCAGTGCGCACCCCGAGCGCCCGTACAGAGCGGAACGGACTGGTCGGGGATCTGGGGCGCCTCCGCAGCTCCGGGGTTCTGGAGACCAAGGTTGCCGGGCCAGAGCCGGAGAGGAGTCGGGAGAGGGGGGGGCTCTGCCCGGGTCCCTCCGGGGCGAAGGGCACAATCCCGCTCTCGATCCCTCCTCCCTGCTCGGGCAGCACGGCCTCTCGGCTCCCGGCGCGCGGCCCGCGGGGGAGGGGAGCCGGGCCGCACAGAAGGCGGAGGTGGGGGCAGAGGGGCGCGTCGCGTGCTAAGTTTGCAATAGGGCCTGGGGCGCGCCGCTCCCCTTTCTGAGTGGTAGTGGGCAAGCGGGAGGCGGGGGAGGCCTATCCGGGATTGCGCGCAGACGTTGGAGTTGGCCAGGATGGAGCTCCTAGGCGGAGGGGGGGAGGGGGCTGACAAAACAGGGAGGGGGGCTTTGCAAAAAAAAAAAAAAAAAAAAAAGAAAAAAAAAAAAGAAAAGGCCCGAGATAGGCGGAGGGAAGGGGTGAGGGGTGGAGTGTCTGGGAGGCGGGCGCGTCCTCGCGGTTCTCCTGGGCCCTGTAGTTCTTTCGCTTATCTTCAGTGCTTGTCCTTTCAGATGGTGGGCAGGGAGCGTAAACTACGAATCCCAGAGTGCCTTGCGATAGCGGCGGGTCAGGGAGGGGCGTTTAGGAGGAGGGGCGGTGATTGGCAGACCAGAGGGCCAGTGGATACTAGAAACCGTCCGGCGCGGCGCTGCATGGGGGTGGAGCCTGCTTCTGGGTGGAACCTGGGTGCAGGGGCGGGGTTTGTTCAGGAGAGGCGGAGCTTCCGCGGCTCCCTCGCTGGGGGCCGGTGGCGGTCCGGGCTTCCGGCTGCCGCCCCTCCCCTCCTGTTGTGTAACTGTTCCTAGGCCCCCCCCCCCCGCCCCGTTCGATATTTTAATTTTTCCCCCTTTTCCTTTAGTTCCGGACGCTCTGGGAGGAGGAGAAAGGTTCCTCCGCAAGACTGGACGTTCCCTCCCCGGGGGAGGGTGTGGTGTCAGGGGGCCTCAGGGCTTCAGGCGAGGCCGGGGATGCGCGGCCTGGCGCGGGCCGGGCCGGGCGCGGGGGAGGTGACGGGCGGACCCAGATCCGGGGTAATTTGCATTGCCCTCCCCCCAGCCCGGGTTGGGATTGGCCAGGCGGCGGCGGAGGGTGGCGCGGGGCCGGGCTCAGCGTCGCCCGCCGGGGCTCGGAGCCGCCAGCCCGCCGCAGCCATCGTCACCGTCGCCGGCGCCCGCGCGCCGCCCGCGAAGGAGGTAGGAGTCGCGCGGCCTCCGGGCCGCCGTCCTTTCCCTTCCTTCTTCCCTTCCTAATGGTGGCCATCGCCACCACGTGCGCCCCCGCTGCCGACCCCACCTGGGCCTGGCACCCAAGGGTGCTCACTTTGGTGGCGGAAGTGAGAGACAGATGGCTTCCCTAGTTTCCTCCTCTCCTTTCCCTCCCCTCCCAAGCAGACCTACTTAGCTCAGCACCCGTGAATGACTAAGCCCAGTACCCCTTGGTGACAGGCTTGGCGGAAGCCCTGTGTCTCCCTCCTCCTGAGGGTGTCTCCGGCCTCCTATGTCAGCAGGCCAACCCCCCCTCCACCATCTTCCCCCAAGCCTGGGCCCAGGGCGTCATCCTGAGTGGCCGCTCCCACGCTGAGGGGGGAGCCACCCTAGACACCAAACTGATTACTTGTAATTGGCAGGGCTGTGGTGGGAGAGGTCCCCAGGCCCTTACTCGCCCCTTCCGCTCAGGCTAGACCCTGGATTGCAAAAGGGTTCACTCAGTTGGGGGACATCTGTTCATCCCAGGGTCACCTCCACCCCATACCTTTCCCGGAGGGACTCCTAGTGGCTCCCCCAGCTGGGCCCTGGCACCTCTCCGGGGCTGGGCTCGGGGCTCTGTTTACCGGCAGGCATCGCTGTGGAGACGGCCTGGGGGAGGGAGGGAGGGGACAGAGCCTGGAGTGGAAGTCAGGCAGGAAACAGGATCCAACGGGGACACTGAAATTTTAATTTGCCGGTCACTTTGGGGGTGGGGGTATTTATTATTTAGTTGAGATTGGCTGTGTAGAGGCCAGGCAGCACCTGGCCCGGGAAGAGGGAGCCACACACCTCCAATCCGGAGTGTTTGGGGCACTGAGGCCACAAAGGCCCGGAGTAGCCTGTTTTGGGGATGGCTGTTAGGCAGAGCACCTTGCCCTTGGTGGCTTTTGGGTGCGTTCTGTTATTTTCCTTGAGGCTGTGTGACCTATAGCTTGGTCCTTGTCACGTAGAGGGAAACTGAGGCTTTGAGTCAGGAGGTCCCAGGTCAGCCAGGATCTGCAAGGGGCACAAGGGAGGTGGAAGGCACAGGAAGCAGAAATAGACTCAAGGTCACATGCTCAGTGGTCCTGCCTCGGAGTGTAGGGGTCTTTACAGATCACCTAATAAATACCCCGGGGTGCCTGCCCACCCGTGTCTCTTCCAAGAGATCTGGATGCCTGAGTAACACCTGTCACCATCATAGGGACTGCCCAGGATGACATTGAGCCCAGAGAGGGATATCAACACTCCAAGGTCACACAGCTGGAAGCTAGCACTTTGTCCTGGTCCTGGGCATCTGCCACCCTGTGCGTTGGGCACCTGGTGGGGGGTGTGAGTGACCCAGAACCACCCCTGTGCCACACCTGTACCCCAAATGGGGCAGAGCTGTGGTTTCTTCTGATTATTTCAGGAGGGATAGAAGTCACCTTGCCAGGGCCTGGCATGAGGAGGGGTCCACATGTGACTTGGACTGGCCCCATGATGAGCTGTTGTCTTAGATTTCTCCCCCTCCCCCCATTGAGGTTCTTCTGTGTCCTCTCTGGTTCCCTGGGGCACCAGGCTTAGGGCACCCCAGGGCCTGCTAGGAGGTGGGCGTGGGTCTCTGCCAACTGAGCCACCTCGGGTTTCCCCCACCTCTTGTGCCCCAGGCCCCTCACTCAAGGCCATCACTGGCCCTGCAAGAGAGCAAGCTGAGGCAGGGGCAGCTGAGGTGGGGCCTGCCATCCACCTTGGAGTGCAGCATTCCCTCTTTTCTGCTTTAATTTCCCCTGCTGTTCTCTTCTAGACTTCCCTTAGCCAACCAGAAGCAGGGTTGGAGTGACTGATGGTTGGAGCACCTCTGCCACCCTGAATTGGCCGAAGGACCTCGGTCCTGCCAGCTTCCTAGGGGGTGCCCCATGGCCTGTGCAGGGGCCCTGTGCCCTGCCAGAGCTCCCTGGGGGCTGTGTCGGGGGAGGGGAGAGGCACCCTGGGAAGAACGAGTTAGGCAAGACTAGCCAGGTGCAAATTCCAGCTGGCTCTGTGAGCCTGGACCAGTGGCTTCCCTTCTCTGATCCAGAGCTCCCCTTTGTTGAGAGAGGGGGCCGGGATTCCAGACTGCCTCCCAGGAGTGTGTATCCGTAGGTGGGTGAGGGTGGGTCAGTTTCCTTCAAGTAGCACAGCCTCACATCTATGGTGTGGGATCTGGAGAGTGGCTGGAGGATCGGCTCCTCCATCTGTCCCCTCAGCAGGCTGGTGCCGGGCTACTCAGTGGCCGTCCCCACCCACACCTTTCTGGTTTGAAGGGAAACAGGCCTTCCTGGGGGCCCTTGATCCAGGATGTGTCTGAGAGGGGAGGTGGCACATTCTAAAGCCTCCTGGGGTACTGGGTGGCCTGGGGGTGGTTCAGGTGGCAGGTAGGCCCTGCCATGTCTCTCAGACTTTCTTTTTGTGGGTATCTTGGATAACAGGTGCAGCCAGGCTCCTTTGTGACTGGAGGGGATCTGGGTCCTTTCAGTTTGCCTTGATTGCCTCTAGTGGCGGGAACCTCATTCCCTCTACCTAGGGGTGGGGGGTCTGACTTCTACTTAGAAGTGGCCTAGGTCTCCCTTCTGGCCTTCCTGGATGTGTGGCACTCAGATCGTGGGAACAGGGTGGATCTGGGCCCCACCCTGTAGCTGGGCTCCCCACAGGCCTGCCTGTCCCAACCCCCACACGCACACACTTCCCACTGGGCTGGCTGCCTTCCTGCCTCTGGCCCTTTAAGGACCAGGGCAGGAAGCCCCTCCCCATTATGGCAATAACTGCACAGTGAATGGCAGGGCCTGCCTGAGTCCTGCCTGCCCTCTGCTGCTACCTAGTCAAGGAGGGCAGGCAGGGGCTGCCTATGTGCCCTCACTGACTTCCTGCCCCATTAGACCAGGCCAGGCGGGCATTGGCATCAGGTCAGGGCGCTGTAACCCATGGGGACCAACCTTGCAACACAGGCTGGGAGAGGGTAAGGGCTGAGGGGCAGGGGCCTGGTGGGCTGCACCTGTAAGCCAGGCTTGCTGTGTGATCTTGGGGTGGCAGCCCACCCTCTCTGGGTCTTGGGAGAACTATGAGAAGCCCAATAACCTCGAGGGGTTGGTGGGCACTCTGGCAGGTGTATTCCGGGTGGCCTCAAGTCACAGTTAAGTGCTTGCTCTGCAGAGTCCCCAAAGAAACTGAGGCTCTGAGGGGAGGACCATGGCCCCTTACAGGAATCCGGCCAGGGACCCAGGAAGCAGACTGGAAGGTGGGCGGGGCGCTGGGGAGGGTGGAGTCTGACCCCTCATTAACTGGCCTTACCCCCAGAAATGTACAGGAAGGTAATGAGTGGCAATTTTCTTCCCAGTCCCTTCCCAGAAGCCCCTCTTTCTTCCTGAAGGTGGGGCCTTCAGGCCAGCCCTAACCTTTACCTGTGTGACCTTGAGAAAGACCCCAGACCTAGCACCCTACCACCATATGTCTGTCCCTATGACTGGGTTGAGCCCCTGGAGCCTTCCTTGGTTATCCCTGCAGCTGGCGGAGATTACAGGGCTGCAGTGTGCACCTGGCTGGGGCTGCTCTGTGACCTTGTCTGTCTGTCTGTCATCCCATCGGGGTGTGGAGAGAAGATTTGAAGGAAGGAAGGCCCCTGATTAGTTCCCAAACTCTATGGGAAGGAGAGGGCAGATTGTCTTGAAAGTAGCTACAGTAAGTAATCCTAGGTTAGACCAGAGGTGGGACCAGCAGCTGTCCCCTGATACTGGGTGTGTCTGCCTGCCAGGTGGGTGGAGTAGGGCGTGGACCCGGGTCTTTGGTTCCTCTGACCTTTTGCTGTGACCCTTCTATATGGCCAGGGCTCAGTAGCATGTGCCCCGCCTCTACAACCCAAAAGGGGCCTGCCAGGGCCTGCCCCTTGTTGGTCTGCCGACTCAGCACTGAACAGCCTCAGAAATCCCACAGAGGCAGGCACAGGCAGGAGGTGTGGTGCATTCGGGACCCCAGCAGATGTTAGGGAGGTCTCCTTCAGAGGGACAGGTCCCTGGAGCTGGGCAGAACCACAGCTCCTGCATGGCTGATGGGATTGGCTTATCAGCACCCCGCATGGGTCCCTACACCCTTGTTTCACAGGAGCTATGGCGGGCCTTCTCACTTGGAGCTGAGTCTCAGGGCTGTTCCTGGGGTGAGGCCCCTAAGAGGCCCAGGTGGTGCCAAGGTCTGGGGCGTGGCTCGGCAGGTGGTGCCCGTTCCTGGAGAGATGGCGGACGGGTCAGGTGTCTGCAGGGGCCCAGGGACCCAGGAGCTCTGAGGAGACAGTGGGGTGTGTGTGTGAATCAGGGGCTCTGTGGCCTTGGGTCCCCCAGGCCTGGCCCTTGACAAGGGACTTCTGCCCCAGCCACGACCTGGAGCCTGGGTGCCTTTTGTACTTAAAATAGGGCTTGGGCAGCCCCAGACCCTGGTGCCCAGCCGCTGGTGGGAAGCCAGGGTGGCCGTGCCCAAGGCAACAACCAGGCTGAGTCACTTGGGTTTTTTCAGGCCCAGGGGCTCCTGGAATGCCACCTTTGAGCCATTCCCAAAGGGACACCCTGGCTGGGGGATGTCTTTGGGGCCACATGTCCCCTCCTTCTCCATGGCAGGCTGTGGTGGGAGGGGATAGGCTTGTCTTGTCTGCCCACATACTCCCCAAGGCCCTGGGCCAGACAGCAGATAGTGGCAGGGGGTGGAAGCCACCAACAGGGGCTCCTCGAGGCTTCCCAGGGCTGTGCCTGGCATAGGGTTCCCCTCTGGCCCCCTGGTCCCTGCAGTCACATCTGAAAGTTCCCTTCCCTGTGTGGCCACGGGGTGGTCTGCTTAAGCAGTTGATAGTGGGAGGGGAGGGGCACAAAGGACTCTTGTGTCACCAGCCACTCTTGTGGGGAGAAGCTCACTATGTATGGACTGTGCCTCCTGATGGCCTTCTGGGTGAGGGAGGGGGCAGGAGGGGCCCAGAGGCCTCAGGAGGCTGAGGAAGGTGTAGCTTGGGCCCTGTCCCTTCTGGGAACAACTTCAAGTGGCCCCTGGCCCTATAGTGCAGGCAGGCTGTTCTGGATCTGGAGGAATGTGGGCCTTGTTGGGTGGCGAAGGGCAGCCTGGCTCCCTGGAGAGGGTGGAGGGGTGGGGACAGCGCCAAAGGGTTGCACAAGGCCGTGGGCAGATGAGTCACACACAGCTGGGGGGGGCAAAGAAGAGGAGGAGTGGGGTGGGTGGGACAGCCCAGCGTCCCCTCGTCCAGGCTCCTCTAGGGATGGCTGCCCATTTGCCAGATGAGGTGTCTGAGGTCTGGAGCATGTTGAGCACCATTCTGGGCAACAGCAAGGTGAACAGGGGGCCCTGCTCCTGTGGGGGCTTGGCATGGGTGCTAGCTTGGTTTCCTCTGTTACCAGCCGGGTCTGTCTAGCCTGGGGGCACGGCAGGAAGGGGGCACCCCTAGTGTACAGGTCCCAGGCAGGCCTGGGTCCTGGAGCTGGTTTACACCCTGTCCTGTCCAAGGAATCCTCCAGGGGAGCAGGGCCTGTTGTAGTGCCAGTTTAGTCCTGGCCTCACTTTGGGGCCGTGGATAGGTGGCTTCCATCCCCGGCCCATGGGGCCCATGGCTCCCTTTTGGGCCTCCTGGTGCCATCCCTGGAGAGACTGAAGCCGAGGGCCTACCTTAGCACCCCAAGTCTGGTCCGCAGGCAAGGGGGGCCCTAGCCATTTGACCTCTTCTGAATATCGGGTCTTGGTGTGTTATGCTGTGATGGTGTTCCCATGGGGAAACTGAGGCTAGGCTCCAGCCAGGGATAATCCCCTACACTGACTGCTGATCCTTTCTGCAGGTGTCGCGGAAGATGGCTGGTGGCGTGGACGGCCCCATCGGGATCCCGTTCCCGGACCACAGCAGCGACATCCTGAGCGGCCTGAATGAGCAGCGGACTCAAGGGCTGCTGTGCGACGTGGTGATCCTGGTGGAAGGACGTGAGTTCCCCACGCACCGCTCTGTGCTGGCCGCCTGCAGCCAGTACTTCAAGAAGCTGTTCACGTCAGGTGCTGTCGTGGACCAGCAGAACGTGTACGAGATCGACTTTGTGAGCGCTGAGGCACTGACAGCGCTCATGGACTTCGCCTACACCGCCACGCTCACGGTCAGCACGGCCAATGTGGGCGACATCCTGAGTGCAGCGCGGCTGCTGGAGATCCCAGCCGTGAGCCATGTGTGCGCCGACCTGCTGGAGCGCCAGATTTTGGCGGCCGACGATGTGGGTGATGCGGGCCAGGCCGATGGGGCGGGACCCACGGACCAGCGCAACCTGCTGCGCGCCAAGGAGTACCTGGAGTTCTTCCGCAGCAACCCCATGAACAGCCTGCCCCCCGCTGCCTTCCCGTGGTCTGGCTTCGGTGCCCCCGACGACGATCTGGATGCCACCAAGGAGGCTGTGGCCGCCGCCGTAGCCGCTGTGGCTGCAGGCGACTGCAATGGCTTGGACTTCTATGGCCCAGGGCCCCCGGCCGATCGGCCCCCAGCGGGCGATGGAGACGAGGGTGACAGCACCCCTGGGCTGTGGCCTGAGCGGGATGAAGACGCCCCACCCGGAGGGGGAGGGCTGTTCCCGCCTCCTACTGCCCCACCGGCCACCACGCAGAACGGCCACTATGGCCGTGCAGGGGCCGGCACTGCTGAGGAAGAAGCAGTGGCGCTCTCTGAGGCTGCCCCCGAGCCGGGCGATTCCCCAGGCTTCTTGTCGGGCGCTGCAGAGGGCGAGGATGGGGATGCCGCTGATGTGGACGGGCTAGCGGCCAGCACGCTGCTACAGCAGATGATGTCTTCGGTGGCCCGGGCGGGGGACAGTGACGAGGAGTCGCGTGCAGACGACAAGGGCGTCATGGACTACTACCTGAAGTACTTCAGTGGAGCCCACGAGGGTGATGTGTACCCGGCCTGGTCACAGAAGGGGGAGAAGAAAATCCGGGCCAAGGCTTTCCAGAAGTGTCCTATCTGCGAGAAGGTGATCCAGGGTGCCGGCAAGCTGCCCCGTCACATCCGCACGCACA
Source organism: Uromys caudimaculatus (assembly GCA_028551405.1). NCBI lineage: Eukaryota > Metazoa > Chordata > Mammalia > Rodentia > Muridae > Uromys > Uromys caudimaculatus. The sequence continues at coordinate 102,396,305 of CM052707.1, forward strand.
CAGGCGAGAAGCCCTACGAATGTAACATCTGCAAGGTTCGATTCACCAGGTGAGCCACCCAGCCCAGCAGGCCCCGGGCGGGAGAGCAGGACTGGGAGGCTCAGCTCCTCTGCCCCCCTGGGCCTCTGTCCTCTCCTTTCTTGGTTCTGTGCCTCCTCCTAAACTTGTGCTTCTCTTTCCCCACAAGCGGGAGAGGCTGTTGGTTGGTCGCTGGTATCACTCCACCACCATGGTATTTGTTTTACCAGGTAGTCCAGGTGGGCCTGCCTGGAACTCACAGAGACCCTTCTGTCTCTGCTGCCTGAGTGCTGGGATCAAAGGCCTGTGCCCCTACACTGGGCCCCCAGCCAGCATTTGTTAGGCTCCTGCCAAGTACAGGAGTGCTGTGGTGGATACATGGGCCAGAGTCCCACAAGGCCACCAACCAGCACAGGCCTGCCTAAGACCATTCAGCAGAACAGCTGTGCAGAGTCCCTGGGGCCAGTTAGCTTGGAGGGTTTTGGGGCCCAACCAGTCGTGAGTGTAGGGGGAGGTCCTGGGAAGGAAATTTTCAGGATTGGGTCTGAGGAGTCCAGAGTTGGTTCCTTGGCTGTGTGAAACCAGGGCAATCCAGACCTGTGCATATGTGCGCTCGTGCGTGTGTGCGTGCGTGCGTGCGTGCGTGCGTGCGTGTGTGGGTGTGTAGGGGTGACTGGCAGGCAGGGGTGCAGCCAGGCCCAGTGACTCAGCGCTACCCCCTGCCCTGGGGTTCCCCAGCCACGCCTACCAGGCCTGAAGAAAGAAGCCATTGTCTTAACTTCCTGGCCCCACCCGACCCCCACCCCAGCACCCTGGCCCCCTCCCCAGAGGGCAGCAGAAGAGGGTGCGGCAGGGCTCCAGTGCCCAGGAGTGCCAGGTAGGGACAAAGAGCAAGTACCGTGGAAGACGGTTGCTTTAGAAGGTGAGACTAGGTAGGGGTGGGAAGGCTCCTCCCCCAGGGAACATCCAGGGGTACCATGGGCCCTCTTCAGACACGCTGCTCTGGAGGGACCAGCATGATGGAGGTCCTGGGTCACCCAACTGCCACCACACACAATTTCTTTTTACCCTGTACGTACCTGGCTCCACCCAAGCCTGGGACTGGGCCTTCTTCCCCTCAGAGAAACAGACTCAGAGACTGGTACCTGCTGAGGCCCTTCTCCTGGAGCCTACCTGCTTACCCCTTCTCGAAGGCCTTCCCCATCCCCAGTCTCACCCCCCACCCCCTAACCGCCCCTCTAGGCCTGGAGCCCAGGGGCCCCTGTGACTCACAGTGAGCATTGAGTAAGCCAGGCTTGTAGCAGCCGGGTCTATAATTACTCAGACCGGGGCTTGGGATGATGAAACTGGGGCTGCCTCCCACTTCTACCCTGCCTCTGTGTGGCCCCTGGCCTGCTGTGCAACCCCAGGCCAGTCAGTTCCCTCCTCTGAGCCTTCTGGGGAAATCTCTGTACAAAGCTAGGAAAACTGTAACCAATGGGGTGCTGAGCTGGGGCTTGTGCAGGGGAATACTGGGTGCAGATAGTGGGAAGGAAGTGAGCGGCCCAGGGGTTCACTGCATCCAAGTTCTCCTGCTACAACTGAGCAGTAGGGAGCAGTGGAGGGGATGGGGGTGCTGCAGACAGAGCGGGAGTAGGGTCTAGCCTCTGGGGATTGGCAAAGGCAGAGGGGCATCCAAAGTGGCAGCAAGGATAGAAGTTAATCAGTCTTCGGATCAGAGGAAGCCATCAGGGTTGCTGGAGGACTGTGGATTCCAGGCCAGCCTAAGCTACATGGGGAGTCCAAGCCTCAGCACAGAACAGACACCGACTAGGAAATGTCACCTAGGTCTGGTGCAGGCTGAGGGGGTGTGGGAGAAGTGAGCCCAGCCCCAGGCTACTCAGAAGGAGCTGGAGCTGTTAGCACACTCCACAGGGCCTGCCTTTCACGGGTTTGTTATTTTCATCCCCTCTGCTGGACATGGGTGAGGGGGGAAGCAGGTCATGCATTCATCCCAGCACTGGGGGGCTGAGGCAGGAGGATGACAAGTGCAAGTAGCTCTAAGAGGCACTTCCCCTTAACGGCCCTGCAAAGGCCCCCTGTTTACTACCCATGCAGTGTTCACAGACAAGACACAGTGAGACCTTGGAGTGTCTGGGGTTGTGGTGCAGGTTCATGTGAGGGTCTAGGAGGCCCCCACTGGCGGCCTTGGGGGCCGGGGGTGGCAGTCCTTTCATGATGTCGTCCTTCGGATGTAGGGTTTTTGTTTGAGACTTGGTCTCTGAGTGTAGGCCAGGCTGTCCCAGAAATGCATGTAGCCCAGGCTGGGCTCCAGCTCACAGAGATCCATCTGTCTCTGCCTCCCAGAGTGCTGGGATTATGAGTGTGTGCCATCAAGGCATAGAACTCTTTTTTCTTTTCTTTTCTTCCCGAGGCAGGGTTTCTCTGCGTAGCCCTGGCTGTCCTGGAACTCACTCTGTAGACCAGGCTGGCCTCGAACTCAGAAATCCGCCTGCCTCTGCCTCCTGAGTGCTGAGATTAAAGACGTGTGCCACCACTGCCCGGCTGGCATAGAACTCTTTAAGGACTGAAACTAGAATTCTATCATAGTTCTGGGTCTGGCATCCAGCAGGGACCCAGTAACTCAGTTCTGTTGGTACGAAGGGGCCCAACAGCCTCTGCCTGGCCGTTGAAATGAAAAGGCTACTCAGAGAGGTTAAGTATTTTCCTGCGTTGCACAGCAATGCCAAGTGCCAGCTTTGGCCCACATCCCATGTCCCGTTTTACTGGTGTGTCGTCCGCCCACCCCATTCTGAGGTCTGGGAACAGGGTGAGACAGGTATCTGGGTGGTGCTTGGGGTCTCCCCAGGTAACTGCTGACCATGCCCCCCCCCCCCCAGACAGGACAAGCTGAAGGTGCACATGCGGAAGCACACGGGCGAGAAGCCGTACCTTTGCCAGCAGTGCGGCGCAGCCTTCGCACACAACTACGACCTGAAGAATCACATGCGGGTGCACACGGGGCTGCGGCCATACCAGTGCGATAGTTGCTGCAAGACCTTCGTGCGCTCCGACCACCTGCACAGACACCTCAAGAAGGACGGCTGCAATGGGGTCCCCTCTCGCCGCGGCCGCAAGCCCCGCGTACGGGGTGTGGCACCTGATGTCCCCGCTGGGGCCGGCGCGCCCCCCGGGCTCCCGGACACCCCGCGCAATGGCCAGGAGAAGCACTTTAAGGACGAGGAGGAGGACGAGGAGGAGGCCAGCCCTGATGGCTCGGGCCGCCTGAATGTAGTGGGCAGCGGAGGAGACGATGGTGCAGGTGGCCCCGTGGTGGCCACCGCCGAGGGTAACTTCGCAACCTGACTCGTATTAAAACAAACCAAAAACAAAGCAAAACAAAACAAAAAACTAAGAACAGAGAGAAACTACCACCCACCCCCAGCACCACAAGTAAGCAGTTCTCTGTCCAGATGCCCTCCATCCATCCGCGCGGGCATGTGTGCGTGTTTATACCATGGCCGCAGGCGCCTGCCTTTCTCAGATCCTTAGGATGTGGCCCCATCTGCTCCTGTGCCCCTCGCCCCCTCCACCAAGGGGTCCCACCCAGGGGCCCAGCCTGCTCCTGGCTAAGGCGAGGGTGATGGGGACCCCAGGACAGGCACCCGGCTCCTTGCTGGTTGGTTTTAGGGGGTCTTAGACAGACCTTAAATGCTCTGTCCACTATGAGTGGACGTTAAAATGGTCCCCGGCCCCCCACCCTCCTTCCTCAGGGCACTTACTAAAGAGGGGGGTGTCCCCTCAGCCTCCCTCCCCGCCTGTGGCCTCGAATCTCTGCACATCCACCCTGGCCACCGCTGACATACAAATCTATTTATTCCCAAGCCTGGATGGCCAGAGCGGGGATTTGGGGGGCTGCTGGGGTCCCTGCCACCCTCTTTCACGGCACTTACACCTGACAGGGCCCTCGGGGCCACTGCTCAGGGCGATCCCCCATCCACCCTTCCCATCTCTGCTTGGCCATGCCCCACCCTGTGTTCCGAGATTGAAAATTCTTCGTCACCCCACGCCCCACTTTTTAAGGCACTTTTTAGATCTATTTCCCCTTTTCCTCCTTAAAGACAGTTTATATAGAGATATATATATAGAAAGAGAGATATATAAAATAATTCTTTTCCTCAGAGGAGCCGGCAGCAGTTTGGGTGGACGTAGCCAAGATCAGAAGTAATCCCAGGGTAACCCCAGGGACTCAGGCAGAGGCAGGCGAGGGAGGGAGAGAGGCCACAGCTTAATGTCACAAAACAGCAATAAAACCCCAAGATTTTAGTAAACACGAAGGCAGAACATTTAAAAAAAAAAAAAAAATCAACAAAAGCGGTGACAGCCACGTGGGGATCTTGGCACTTTGTAACTGAACGGGTACTTTTCATTCTTAACTTAAGAAATGTTTACAAGTTGCACCCAGCTTCTATGAAAAGTTGAAGAGAGTGAGAGCAGTGGGAAGTAACTAAGTCAATTTATTTTTGTATAAAATAAAAGAACCCCAACCCATTGCTCCGGTAGAATCCACTTGTGTTCCCGAGACTCAGGGCGGGGTGTCCAGGGCGCCACGGGAAGGGACCCGGGGGTCCGCTTGGCCTGCCTCCGGGGCTCCCCGAGTCTGCCAGGGGCCCCTGTCCCCCAGGTTATTTTATTTTCTCTTCTGTCTCTGTAGGAGACTACAGGCCTGGGATCCGCAGGCCACCTGTCCTGTCCTTCCCAGCTCAGGGATGTCCCCGAGAGAGGGCTGGTCCTCGGCTAGCCAGACCCTGTGTCCCCGTCTGGTCTGCCCCCCCCCCGTGTGGTGGTTCCCCCTTTTAAGCACCCCCTCTTTTTACTCAAAGGCACTGACTGTAACCCAGGGGTTAGCACCTGAGCCCCCCACACCCTAAACTCTGGCTTCCCCCAAAGGCCCGGTATAGACCGAGCTACAGGCCACGGACAGGGGCTGGCCGGGGTTGGGGGACATGGCTGTCTGGTGCCAGGGCGCCTCCATGTAAAACCCTGTGGCCAAGGTGGAACCAAACTTGGGACCTTGTCCATGCACACTCTGCCCAGCCCTTCCCAGTGGGTGCCGGCGGGGGTAGAGGGTGTTCCTGTGTCCCGTCTGACAAATGTCTTTCTTTGGTTTTAAAGGGAAGCTCATTAAGAAGGCCGCTTTCCAGTTTCTAGCAGAGGGGTTTTCCTTTCTAACTCCTACCGCGCAAGCCCCCCCCCCCATGTCTCAGGATCCCCCCTTGGGGCCAGCAGAATGGGCCCAGGGGCGGGGTGGTGCTGGCCTCCCCTCGGACCCCTCTTCCGCAGTGAGCTGTCCCGGGAACTGTGCTGTGGAGGCCAAGTTGGGCCCCTAGGCCCCCATTCCCAGACAGGTCAGCCCCTCCACCTTCTCGCAATAAAACCAACTTTAATCACATGTCATCCTGGCCAGTGGCCACTAGACTTAGGGTGGATGGAGCCCTTGGGGACTATGGTAGGGTGCCCCATAACCCGCCAGCGACAACGCAAACCCCCCTTGGGAATTGCACTAAACCCTTGCCCCCCGCTCTGCGCTCAGCTTCTGCCCACCCACACCCACCTTGCCTTAACCGCCAGCCCGTCCTAGGGGGCCGCAGCCACCGCATGGGCCCAGCGTCGGGACATCCCCCAGCCCCTAAAGGCCCATCCCTCCCCCTCCCCCCATATACTGCAATCACATACTGTATATAGAATGTGGATCGATTTTTACAAATTTTTATTCTTTAAATTAAGGTCGTGATAAAAGTTGCCAAAGAGAATTGTGGAATTCACTAGAGGTTTGAGCGGAGGGTGCTGTAGAAAGGTTTTATTTGGTTGTTTGGGGTTTATTGTGCGTGTGCGTGTGCGTGTGCGTGTGTGTGTGTGTGTGTGTAGTTGTTTTTTTCCCCTTTATTGCCTGGTACCAATAACAAAAAGAAAAAAAAGACAACAGAAATTTGTTACTTCCATTATGGTGAATTTATGTGTGTGTGTGTGTGTGAGACAGACAGAAGGGCCCAGACTGTGGGGTGCTGGGGAGGCAGCTGGCCCCGCCTGTGACCTGAGCAAGGCCACCCCTGCCGAGTAGCTGCTGCTCTTTGCCTTCCTATCCCTACAGGCCTTTGGAGATTAAGGAAAAAAAAAAAAAAAAAAAAAAAAAGGGCAAAAAAAAAATATATATAAATAAATAAAAATGAAAAAAAAAAAAAACCCTATATATCTATAGAAACCAATGAATGTAAATGGCAGACCTGGCCCAGCTATGGCCTCGCCATGCTGGGATCGAGTGGTAGAACCAAAGTGGGTGCCCTGGGGTGCTCATTCAGGAGGACCCTGAGTGGCCACCACCCCATCACCCTGTTTCAGCACGGCGGACCTGAGGGTGCTCTGGTGGGTCCCCTTGGGTAGCCAGGGATTGCTGCCGCTGTGTCAGGCACAATGGCAGCCTGGAAGTCCAGGTGGGACCCAGGCTGGCTGTTCAGGGAATAGACAGTGTAAGTAGCAGGGTGTGTAGGAGGGACACAGGCTGAGAGGAAAAATAGAAAAAAACAAAAAACACAAAAACCAACAAAAAAAAGAAAAAGCAAAATCCTATTTTTTGAGAAAGAAAGATATTTATATTTGCAGTTTTATTTTAAAACGTTATTTAAGCTGAGGAAATGGCCTTCCCGGAGTTCGGGGTGGCTGGCACCGGACGGGTCGGAGTCTTGGGGGGCTCCTCACCCCAGGAATGATTATCTCAGTTCAGAACTAGCTCGCACTAAATATATGTTGATTTACCTTTGGGGGGAGGGGGCCAAGAGACAGAGGGCCAGGGGAGCTCTGCCCCAGGCCCAGAATGAGGTGCCTTGGAATTTGGGGGCCCAGGCCTGGTGCATGGGGGTCCAGAGCACAGAACAGACATTCCACTGACTGGATGTAAGAATCTTTATAAAAAAGTGTGGGAGGCAGGACAAAAACAAATCAATTGACTAAAGAGAAATGCACTTTTTGGGGGTGGGGTGGGGACAAGCTTTAAAAGTAATTAAAAAACAACAAAAGATTATGAAAAATCCGAAAAAATAGAATTCATTTTTCTTGTACATAAAAGAAAAACCCAACCACTAAATGCAGCCTGTTACGATATCTCTTTGCCTGGTCTCTGTGTTCTGTCTTGTTTTTTTGGGGTAGATCTGGGAAACACCCAGTCTCTGTCTGGTCTCACATGTCCTGTAGGTGGGGCCTGGCAGAGGGACCCTGCAGGTCCCAGGGTGGGTGGTGGGGTTTCCCAGGCCTTCCCTGGGAAAGGCCAGATATGCGCGGGCCAGCTGGGCTGGTGACCTCAAAGTCTTGGCCCAGTCCTGGCTCAGACACCCCAGTTTCAGGGCGTTGTAGGCCCTGGGTGGGCTGTGCCTGGATTCTAAAAGGCCCCCATGCTGCTGTCCCCAGCTGAGCTCCAGTGACCTTATCAGGCCTAGGTGGCCAGAAACCTCAGCTGGCTGTGGACAACTTCCTGTTCCCAGGAGGAAGCTGGCCTGAGGCCCTGTCACTGGGGAAGGGGATAGGGTGGGCTCTCTTAAGGCATCTTCCCACGTGTTCAGCTGTGGCCCAGGCAGGGTTGTGTCCAGAGCATTGGTGAGTCGCTCTTGGATCTTCTACCCTGGAGACCTGGGTGTTGGGAATCCATTAGGCCTGACTGCTGTAGCCTGAAATGTCTATTCACAGGTGACTGCCACAGCTCCGAGTGGCTTACCTGCTGACCATTTCCAGATCGATGACTAACTCATAGAGCTGGGTCTGAGCAGGGAGTGAGTGCAATGCATACCCTCTCGCCTGCTGAGGTTTCCGGTACCGAGCATTGTGCAGAACTCTCACCGTGCACTTGTGAGTGGCCACAGTACCAGCACATGGGTTTCTCACTGAGCACCTCCACTCTGAGTGTATGTCTGAGCCTCGATTAAGATCAGGGTCGAGTAATACTCCAGTGTACTTTCTACACAATTTTTTTTGTCTGAGTTCAAATTTCTGTTGTGGGAGGGTGCTCACACTGGGGCCTACCCAAGTTGCTGGTTGGTAGGCACTCAGATCAAGGGCCAATCCTTTTGTTTGGCCATCCCTGCCCCTAGTGTCCCTGGTAACAATGAAGCTCATCAGTGTCTGGCTGCCCAAAAAGCAGTCCCCAGGGCTAATTCACCCCCCCCCCCCCCAGCCCAGTGCACAGCTCCTAGGGAGGACGGGCAGGCTAGCCTGGGCTACAGAGAAACCACAGATGGTCAGATGCCGGACTGGCTACTCTTCATTTTTTTTATTTGCATTTTTAAAAAACAATTAAATTAGAATACAAATATTAGAAAAGAGTGCCGTGTGGCTGGCCAGGGCCCCGGCCTCCCGGCGAGTTCATGCGGTGACACCGCCAAGCAGCCCAGCTCCAGACTGGACCCGGTATTGCTTCCTGACAGAGTCGGGGGTGGGGGGGTTGGGGGCGGAGGGCGGCAGGATGCCCCGGGGTCTGCCTGGCAGAGGGGCGTTGGAAGGGTGAGGCTCCCGAGAGTAAGGAGGCAGCCGGGGAGCCCCATGCCGCGGGCCACACAAGAGCAGGGCGACAGTGCCCGAGCCCGCGGCCGGCTGCCCCATGGGGAAGTTAACCTGAATGAATTGGAGTTACCGAGGTAGCTGGCTAGAAAACGACACTCCCCCATGCCACCCGGGTCCGTAGACCGCGCCCGGCCCCCGTGACACCACGTTATTGCACATTGTGGCCGCCGTCCCCGGCCCGCCGCCCCACCATGGCTTCTCAACTAAACTGCTCGCGACAGGGCCAAAAGCTTCGGGGTCAGGTCTTGGCTTCAACGCAGGGAAGCAGAGACAGCCGCCGGCCGCTGTCCAGTGTCCGAGGTCCCCGTGCCCTGCTGGCTGCTCCAGGTGGTGGCGTGCAGGCTGCCGGCCTGTGTAAGTGTTTATTTTCTCTTGTTTTTGTACTTTTTTTTTTTTTGTCATTTTACTTTTTTTAAATCCCCCCAAGAGGAGAGTCCAGAGGTACAGGAGCCGGGAGCCGGGGAGGGGTGGGCGAGGGAATGATGGACGGGAGCGGCTCCCGCCCTCCAGCGCCCCGCAGCGGCGTCAGCATGCCGGCACCAGGCCCTTCTGGAACGGGCAGCGGCGCTTCGGCCGGGGGCCCTCATCATCGTCCTCATCGTCGTCCTCGTCCTCATCCTCATCTTCTGAGGACGATGAGCTGTCCAGTGTGAGGTCCACCACGTCGGCGCCTGTCTTGCCGTTCTCCAGGCCGCCCGCAGCCCCTGCCCCGCTGCTGGCGCCGCCCGGGCCGCCCAGGCCACTGCCCATGCCGGGGGCGCTGGAGGCTGGTGCGACCCCGTTGGTGTCCGAGGTGCCTGTGGGGACAGGTCAACAGTGCTCAACCACCCGGCCTGGCTGGCGCGGCATGGCGGGTGCTGTGTGCGGGGCTCACCTAGCACCAGGATGGGGCCCTGTGGGCTGCAGCTCGGCTCCTTCTCTGCACGGATTGGGCGCCATGAACCTTCTGCTAGGAACTCAATCTCATCTGCGTCCTCACACTCACTCAGGATCTTCGACAGCAGCCTGTGGGCACCAGAGTGGACAAGTCTGGGCCCAGGCACAAGGTGCACACTGCCTGGCTTTCCTGTGTGCCTGGAGAATTCACTCCTATACATTCTCTGAGGCTCTGCGGGCTGAACAGAGCTCTAAATGACTTCCCACAGCACAGGGCTGGGATCAGGTCAGCCACCAACGGGAGCTTTCCTCCAAGAAGCCCCTGGCTACACTGGGGTGGTGGCATAGGGCTCCACCAGGGGCAAAGGCACCTGCTGAGCCTGCCAGCCCTGGCTGGAGCTTAGGGGGAGGGAGAGCTTGCGGCGGAAGGACTGCAGCTGAGCTGAGAACAGAGGGCAATTGAGTCCAGCCCACATGCCCAGTCCCAGGGGCGTCCTCACTCCACCCAAGGCTAGAGCTGGCCAGGGAAGTGGCCATCTGCAGGCTGGGGGAGCCGACTGGTGGCAGCTTCCAGGGCCTCCACTTCCTCACCACGAGCATGGCAGATCAAAGGCTGGGACCTTCTGGGAGTGGGCCAGGCTTGAATGGCAGGTTCTGGGGGGAAACCCTCAAGTCCCTCCTCCCAGTCCAAGGGCAGACAGAGGTGCCTGGGGTCTCAGTTCCTTGTGCTGGCTCTGGGGACACAGAACTGTGGCTGGCACCTGGCAGGAGCCTCAGGTACAACAGACAGCAGACTCAGTGTTTGAAGTGGAGAGCCGAGACGTTCCATGGGAAAAAGCAACACCCTCCCTCTGTGCTATGGGACAGGTTCCTGCCTGTTCTCTCACTCCCCACACACAAGTCACAATTGCAGGTGTCCACTTGCAAAGACTGAGAGCTTAAGGTCACATGCACAGGGAACTCCACGAAGACTGAGGCTATGATACAATGACCCTCTCCAGAGCAAAGGCTCCAGTAATTCTGCCACAGAGGCCACAGACTATGTGCTCAGAGTGGGAGTCAGGCAACACCTCCAGGTGCTGTCTCCAGTGCAGAGCTTGGTTGTGTTCTCCGAGACACACCCCAAACACAGGAGTGTCCAGCCTAGAGTGGCCCAGGCCAGGTCAGACTCACCCATCTATGATGAGCTGATCATAGGCTGCAGGCTTGTCACACACAGGGCACATCCACGTGGGCTTCTTCTCGTTCATTTGCAGGTAGAACACAGCGTCAAAGCACTGCAGGTGTGCGCAGGTCTCTGCACGGCAGGGCACCGAGAGCCGCATCTTCACCAGCTTGAGAGCAGACAGAGGGGGTGTGAGGACACTGCTGTCCCACAATGACTACCCACATGGCTGGGGACAGATGGGACTCACTGGGCAGATGAGGGACACTCGTACTCCGGTAGTGGCGATCTCGCTGTCGGGGTCTAGGCGGAGCTTCTCCTTGACTATGTGAGGTGACAGAGGGGACAGGGACTGTCAGAGGGCAGGCTCTCTCCACAGCTGAAGGAGACTGCAGGTCTCATGTAGGCCAGGCTGGCCTCTAGCTGATTGCCTGCTTGGAAAGTCACTTCCAACCAGCCGGAACCCCACAAATCCTGATGCACTCCACAGAGGGCCCTGGGGGCTCCCACACCTGCTGAGATTTTGCTAGGTTGCATGGCATTTCTGGAAAGATCCAGGAGGCACAGCTTCCCAGAGGCCATACAGATGTGTTGTGGCAATGTCACAGCCTTGAGGGGTCAGCTGAGAACACCAAGGAAATGCCACAGAATCTGTAGCTTCAGGGCAGCAAAAGCTTTCTCCCAAGCCTCGTGACTTGTGGGACACCGACCAGGCACACACAAGGTGTACCTGTGACTTTGCTGTCCCAACACTGGTTAACAAACAATAGAGCTGGTGGCCTTGGCCTGTAAAGCATGCCTTCAACTGCCCAGGTATGACAACTCCAGGAGGCCTGGACCACCTCCTCCCAGTTAGGGCATCATGCTAGCACCCTCCTCAGAACAGGTTAGAACCTGGCCAGGCCAACCCCAGCTGGGAGGGGCAACAAGGTGCCTGAAGCCTATGCTAAAAAAAAAAAAAAGTCACTGGGGAGGTCCAGAGCCAGTGAGGGCCCCCATCAGCATAGGGTGGGTGAGCACTGTGGGCTCTTAGGCCTGGTGAAGGGGCGCCATGTCTTTCAGAACTACACTGTTTCGATTTAAAAACACCCATCACAAGCTGGGTGGTGGTGAAACACACCTTTAATTCCAGCACTTGGGAGGCAGAGGCAGGCAGATCTCCGAGTTCAAGGCTAGCCGGGTCTACAGAGTGAGTTCCAGAATAGCCAGGGCTGCTATACAGAGAATTCATGGCTCAAAAGAAAAATCCCGTCACAGGAACAGGACACCTGGCCTGGCGTCTCACATGCCATCTTGCTCCCCATGTCCCACCTGCCCTCAGTCTCAGGCCTGTCACTCATCATGCTTGGTAACCTTTACCACAGGCTGGCCTCGCATCTGTCGCTGCACACACTAGCAGGAGGTCCCAGCAGGTGCGGCGAGGCTCTGCAGGCCCTGCCACTCACCTAGAGCCTTGCAGAGCTCAGGATGCTTCACCCCGATTGTCTTCAGCCTCTGGAGCAGCTCTGAGGAGGTCAGCTGTCGCACCAGGTACAAAGCCACGGAGTAGCTCTGTGGACAGAGAGGCTGTGTCAGGGCGTCAATGTGGAATGGTGTGGTACTGCGCACAGGGTGGACATGAGGCAGCTGGGTGCTGGGTGCAGGGGCTCACCTTGCCATAGTTGCCCCAGGTGACGGTAATGCGGTTTGTGGCCGAGGACAGATACATGAGGTGGGTAAGGTTGATGGGGCGGCAGGGCCTCTTGGGCTCCACACCAGGCTTGTTGGAGGGATAGTAGCCCTGTGGACAGAGCTGTGCTCAGCCCACCAGGCCCCATTCCTGTCTTGTGTCTATGTCGCCCCGCTCCCCAGGCTGCCTTGCTCACCCACCGGCACTGAACAGTAGCTGTGGTTGACCTTCACAGCGATGTTGGGTGGGTACTGGTCCTCCTGTGGACAGCTAGTATCAGAGTAACAGATCCTGGGGAGACAGCAGGACATGGGGCTGTGAAGGCACAGGGGGCTGCGGGGACATGCAGCCAAGGAGAAAGTCTTGGCAAAACCTGGGCAATGACAGCAGGGGCAGGTGGGGTCAGGGTGGAGCTCCTACCTCAGCACCACCTGCACAGCTTTCACTCCAGGCTGCAGCTCCCTGTGGGTAGGGCGGGGCAGTTGTCAGTGGCAGCACAGACCACCCAGGGGCCCTTCTCACGGTCACCAGCTAAGTGGTCATAGAACCCAGCCATCCCAGCCTGACCTCTGCCTTGACAAACAGGGCAGGGATAGCTCACAGAAGGCTCACCCACACCCACCACGCCCAAGGGACCCTGGGTTCCATCTGATGACATATGTGCCTGGGGAGCTCCTGGCATGAAGTAGGTGGATGTGGGAAGGCAGGCTCCTGGGCCCCACCTGGAGTTACGGATCATCTCCACCTGCCGAGGTGTCAGCGCGAAGATGCACGGGCTCTCTTGCAGCTTCTCTGCGCTCTGTGGGACTGAACACACGTGGGTCAGGCAGCCTGGCTGAACAGAGGCCACCCCTCTTCACCTGAGATTCCAGTGACATGTACTGGCCTCGCCCATACCCATTCTGGGTAGCCATGTATATTCGTAGGCTACCGTTTCGTCTGCACCCACGTCCAGTCTCCAGCAGCCGGCCAGGCTCCACAACAGAATGCTGGCCTACTGTGCAGGAGCCCAGCAGAGGGCTTACTGCGTGTGCATGTGTAACAGCAGTACCTTGTGATGCGGCCACAGCAGGCCCGAGGGAAAGGACTGGAGGAGGTGGTGCGGGCGCCTGCCACCCCAGTGTGCCGGAGACTGAAGCAGGACCTTGGGTCCAGCCTGGGCTCCAGGGTGAGTCTGAGGCCTGAGGGTGCAGCAGTAGGGAACAGGCCAACCGTTCCACCCAGCTCTGCAGAACCAACCACCACCCCTGTCAGGTAACATTGTCTGTATAGTCACAGGACCCTGTTTACAAGATGCTGGGTGCGCTGACTGGCCTGGAACCTTCTGACCTGCAGGCTGTGGTACCTATGCCAGAGAGTATAGGCAGATTTTGGACCTGGGGGGTGGAGTGGCTGGGGTGAGCGGGAATGTCACAGCTGCAGCCAGCCCAGCATCATGTATAGAAAGAGCCCATGGGTCCCTGGGGTGATAGCAAGCTGCGTGCAGTGATGCTGCAGGACCTGAGGGAAGAGCTGGAGCCACCTGGGCACTCAGATCGGCCTATCTGGAGTAATCGCACTGAGGGAGGGTGGGGCCAGCCCAGCCGGGCCACTGCAGACTCTTGAGCTGGGAGTGGTGGGTAGGAGGTAGAGGTCTACCCACCCTCCCTGGAGGGGGAGGGGGAGGTTTCTGTTGTGTGAGGGGCGGGCATCAGGTCCAGGCTGCCTGGTGAGCACACTGCTGTCTAGGGTCCCATACCCCAGCAGGCAGCTGAGGCTTGTCCCACCCTATGCTGCTGGAGGGGGCCACAGGGTGTCTCCGAAACCAGTGCCTCTCGCCATGGTGTTTGATCCCATGGAGCAGTCCACTCCGTATCTGAGGGCGGGGCCTCCACAGCAGCACCAGCCCTAAACTGAACTCTTCCTCAGTGACCTCACTAGACCCACCCAGCCTTCCCAGCCTTGTGGCCTTTGCACCCACTTGTGGCTCTCACTTTATAGCCCAGGCTGGCCCTGAACCTGCAGTCCTCCTCCTGGGCACAGGAGGGGAGCTATGCAGTTCTTGTCACCATTCCCCCTCCAGTACATTGCTGATGCTCATGTCTGTCCTGCACAACAGTGTCTGTGCGCCTGAAGAAAATGCACGACTGGCTGGGCATGGTGGCCCATGCTTTAGTCCCATCACATGGGAGGCAGAGGCAGGGGACCTCTGTGAGTACCAGGGCAGCCTGGTCTATAGAGCCAGTCCAGGACAGCCAGACCTACACAGAGAAACCCTGTCTTGAAAAACCCAAATCACCTGCACCCTGCAGGGCTGCTCGGGAGTAAGGTGGGATGAGGCGGAGTTCAAGGGCAGTCTGGCTCCACACAGAGCAGCCCTGCTCTGCCTGCCTCCCTCCGTCAACCACTCTCACACTCTCTCTGGGCCTCTGCAGCCTGGGCCATGACTGGAGACCCACCCCATGGACACCACACATGGACAGGGCAAGCACAGACACTGTGGGGGAAGCCACAGACAGCCTCTGCCTGAGGCAGGGCGACCACCAAAACCCAACGGGGCAGGTAGGAGACTGGACAGGACACTCAGGGCCATGAAAGATGGTGCTCAGGATCTTCACAGTCATGTGGTCCCTCTCAGCCTTGTGCATCCAGGGCAGAGGCAGGCAATGGGAACCCAGTGGAGATACAGGACCACCCAGAACCAGCTCTGGGTATCCCTGAGTACCAGGAGACAATGACACTATTGCCACCTCAGGCTTAGACAGCCTGGCCAGGGGCTTCAGGTGTCATCCTCACCAGATGGTCTCACTGTGGAGCCCTGGCTGTCCTGGAACTTGCTCTGTAGATCAGGCTGGCCTCCAACTCAGAGATGTGCCTGCCTCTGCCTCCTGAGTACTGGACTAAAAGCATATACCACCGCCTGGCTAAGGTGATGGGTGTTTAATACAGGCTTAGCTGGCTGCACTAGGAATGCCAAGGCAAACAGTGGGGGCCCAATCTGCTTCAGGCAAGCCATTGCAGCAGCATGATGGGCTTGTGTCACCTAGCTACCATCAGGTCAAGTTCCAAATAGTCACCCTAGCCTACCGCAGAAGTCCTGAGTTAGGGGTCAGCACGGAGAACATGAGGGAAAGAGCAGCACTCAGCTCCACTGTGGGACTCACAGCTAGGTGGGAATGAAACTGGGCACAGAGGACCACAACCTGTGTCACTGGGGTGCTACTGTCCTGCCCCAAATCTGTGATCTGAACCGACCAGGCCCAGTTTGGGTATCAGACAGACAGCTAGGGGGATGGTAGATGCAGGGGTGCCTGCCTACCAGCCCACCAGCAGGGAGGGAGAAACAGGATCAGAGGGTCAAGATCATTTTTGGCTATATAACAAGTTGGGTCAGCCTGGGCTACCTGAGACCCTGCCTCAAAATACCACAAAAAACAACACCGAAAAGGTAAAGAGCAACAGACAAAGGTAGTGTTGAAAGCCAGCTATGGTGGAGCAGACATCATATGGGCAGGTAATTGGGGTGTACCCTTAAAGACAGGAACCAAAGGCCTGGGGCGGTAAAGAGTCACAGTGTAGGAGGCTGAGGTGTAGCCTATGCAAAGGCCCTACAGACAGAACCAGGCCAACTTTCCCACAGTGTCCTCTGAGAATGCCACAGGGTGGACCTCTGATTCTAGCACTGTGGGGGCTGAAGCTAGAGGATCACAAGTTCCGGGCCAGCCTGGGCTACACCATAAGCCCTGCCTCAAAAACTACATCAACAAAACAAGTTACATAGCATGCTTCCCTCAGCAGCCAGGGAGCTGACACACGTGCACAGCAAGGGGAGGCGGCAGGGGCTAAAGAGACTGACAGCCCATGGCCTGAGGATCACAGGTCCCCTAGCCCAACCCTGGCCAGGCCCCCCATCACTCCTTCCTGGTTTGTTCCATCTAGAGGACCCTCAGAAGCCCCAATGAAGCCTTCTCTCCCAGGAAGCCCTCCAACTGCTCAAAGGACACACGGCCCTAGGGTAGGAGTCAGGCCACCATTGGCTCTACAGCAGCTGACACTTCCTTCTCCACCTAGTCCTAGGTCAGTTCTGCTGTGGTCAGCAACTGTTATGTACTTGGGCCTGCCTCGCCTGGATGTGGGGGAGAAACCAACATGGACCCCAAGACAGACAGGGGTACAGAGTACAGCCTGGTAGGAAGGGGTCAGCCTAGGTGGCCTAGGAGCTCAGGCTACTGTGTGTGTCCTTGGGTGAGTCCCTTGCTCTGTCTGGTTACCAGCCCTCTTTAAGGGGCTGTCAGTGCACCCTGGACTGCAGCTGGTCTCTCCCTCCCCTCCCCTCCCCTCCCCCTCCCAGTGATCAGGTAATTTACGGGTTCAGTCTGCCTGGCACAGACTAAGCAGTATGTTCTTCCAGGGAATCCTACAGTGTCATGGGGCTCATTCTGGCCCAGGGAAGGGGCTGGCCACTGTGAGCTGGCACCAAAGGGCTCGTGCTGGGGAGGGGCTAGGCCAGGGCTGAGCAAGCGTATGGAATTCTGGGTGTTGGAGCTTAAGAGACCCTGGCCTTAGATCCAGGATCAGCACTTTCATCCAGCAGCCCCTTGAAGGGTAGGGACCCAGGGAAGGGGGCGCCCTGGTGAGGAGGCAGGCAGGCAGGCAGGCAGGCAGACAGGGGAGCATGCTCTCCTGGAGACCAGGTGACCGAGGTCCCTGGGGGATAGGGGCACAGTGATGCATTGTGGGGCGGAGTGAGGGCTGGCTTGCTCTGCAGGAAGGAAGCCTGTCATGCAGGCTGGGAGGCCAGGGGGCCAACCTCTTGGCACTCAGGTCTTCCTCAAGATGACACCCAGTTAGCTTGGTCTCAAGGGCTGTGGAGACCTTTGGGGAGGCAGGCTTGTGGCACTGAAGCATGACAGGAAGGGCAGTGTGGGCAGGCCAGGGACCTCTGCCGCAAGCCCCCCATCAGCAATCAGCACCACGGTTTTCAAAAGAAGGGCGGAGCTATAGGTCTGGGGTGGAGCCTCAGCGAGGGGTGGGGCCTCTCTGATCACAGAAAAAGTCCTTGGACCATACCATAGGGCACAACCACTGCTGTCCACTACCATTCCTCAGGCACCTCCAGCAGCCCCAATTTAAACATAGTGCCCCCAAGTCTCAGGATAAGGGGGACATGGCCTTGCTACAGTGGGAGAGTGCTACCCAGGGAAGGTAGTCAGAGTGGAATGAGGCCCCTGAGCACCATGTGGGGTTGAGAGAAGGAACTGCCCATCTCAGAGCCTGTCCCAAGTACTGGGGCCCAACCTCTGGGCTTTACACAGAGGCAGGCAGGAGGGAGAATGGGGGAATAGGGTCTCTGGAGAACCTGAGAACGCCCTAGGTCTTGGATGTGGCCCATTAAAGGACCTGCCAGGTGCACAGCTCAGGACAGCATCTGTGGCCACAACCCCATCCGTGTGGCACGTGAAAGGCCAGGTGCTATAGAGGGCTTGAAGGCTATCCGTGCCTCAACAGAGAGGATGGGGGTCTAACCATTCTATGGTTCCTGATACCCTGATAACTTAGAACTTACATCTATTTTTTCCCTTTCTCTCTCTCTCTGTCTTTCTTTCTTTCCTTCACCCAGGTTGGCCTCAAACTCATGTGTAACTAAGGATAACCTTTAACTCCCTTACAAATAATGGGAGAACCGAAATGAGTTACTATACCTAGCTTATTTTTCTTTTAAAACTCAGAGTCTATTTGCCCAGGCTAGCCTCAAAATCATCCTTTTGCCTCAGCCGACTAAGTGGGGGATGAGAGGTCATGCATCCTAGTGAATGCTCAGCTCACTGTTCAACCCTTACCCTCAGCGGAGTCTTAGTCTGTAGCCCAAAACTCACCATCCTCCTGCCTTAGCCCCTAAGTGATGGGAAAGCCAGTCCGTGCTGCCTTGCCTCCCCATCTGTTTTAAGCTGCTAGGTTTGGGGTGGCTGGTCATGGGGCACAGTGCTGAGCCTGCTTTGGGGATCTCCTGGACGATGCCCACCACTCACCCAGTTCGGTGGGCTTCAGCAATTCGTCCAGCATGTTGAAGAAGGGCAGCTTAACCAGGCGCACCTCCGGCTTAAGGGTCTTGGTGGGCAGGCGCCCCAGTCCATTCAAGTACTTCCCGTACAGCACGGGGTAGTCCACGGTGGGCCCTGACAGGGGAGTCCTGGGCATGGAGTGTAGTGCCAGGGGATCCAGGGGCCGTGGGGCCTGTGGGCTGGGTTCTGCGCTCTTCTTGGCATAGCGAGTCTCATATAGCTCTTTGATCTTCTTGAAAAGCTCCGGGCTACAGTCGAACTGCACCAGCTGCAAGGCCCTGGTCACCAGTTCGTGCTTCAGCCCGCTCTTGCTACGGCCTACAAAGCCCAGCAGCATCTGCAGGTCTGACACTCGGAAGCTCATCACCATGTTCTGCAAAGGGGAACCACAGCAATTCTCAGGGGTGTGATCCTCTAACCTGTGTCTCTCCCCACCCCCAGCTCGCTGTGGCAGCCACCAAAACCCTACTTTCTATGAATGCTGTCCCAGAGTAGGTAGGGCCTGCTAGCCTCAGGCCCTGGGCACCATGGACTGAGACAGGTCTTCCATTAAGGCACCCTGGACTGTGCCTCAAGGCACCACCAGGGTACCCAGGAACAGAATGGGCCCACATGACAACAGCCAGCCTCTGAAACCAAGCAGAGCAGTGACCAGGCTAATGACAGGCTGACACAGACAGGGACCAAGCTGATGACAGGGTGACACTGATAGACAGGCCTAGGAGTGCACCTATGGGGGCTTCAGGCAAAAAGAAACTAGCCAGAGTACAAGATTCCAGAGCATGACCCGGGTCATCAGGAGGGCTGCTTGCACTCATGACAGCTGATACCTGGGCATAGCAGGTCCCCACAAATGGAAGGACCAAGCATCCCTGAGAGACAGGCCAGCTGGGCCCAGGTCTCCAGTGACGCTGGTCACTGAGTGAAAAGTAGAAAGGGACTTCCACAGGGCTGGGACGTGTACCCCAAGTGGTGTGAAGAGACACAGTCAGGTGACCCAGTCCATGAGCCCCAAAGAACCCTGTAAGATACAGAAAGTCCACCTGACCAGCCCAGGGGTCTGAGCCCCAGGAATCCATCCCATTGGATGTCCACCTGGTCAACTAGGCTGCTGAGTCCTACCTAACATGGCCCTTGGGACCAGGGAGCTCAAAAAACAAAACAAAACAAAACAAAACAAACAAACAAACAAACAAAAACCCCTGAGACTTGGGGTGCCAGCTACTACTGCACGACCTAAGTACTCCTGGTATGACAGGGTGGGATGGAGTTTGGCCTGGTGGCTACCAGGCTTCCCAGACCTCTGGAGGATTGTACGGAAGCCCCGACTCTCCAGGGACTCTAGGGTATATGGCCCTTGGGCACTCCCAATGTGGCCTTCACTTCCTACTGCACACAGGGACAAACAGCACACAGTTAGCACATTTGTACCCAAACACTCACGACTCAGGAGAGAGGTACAGTGAGGTAGGGACTCTCGATGGTCCAGCCAGAGCCAGAGGGCTTTGTGGTCCTAGTGGATATCAAGAAGTTCTGTCACCCAGGACTGATGGCAAGCATCCGAGAGCCAGGTCGCTGCCATATGGTCTGGGTCAGGTTTCTCAGCAGCTGCCTGAGCAGCCTGCTGGGGAACAGCAGGGCATCAGGACAGGAACACAGGAAGAAACCTCCATCCATCACCCGGAGTGTATTTCCCGCCCTGGCACAGACTACCAGGGCTGAATTTATAAACAGTGTCAGCACCATGACTTCTGGAGATTCAGCTTGGGGTGCGATGTGGAGCAACAGCCCAGACACAGACAGAAGTGGCTGCACTCAGCTATGTCACTAGCCTAGGCTCTTCACAAAGCTGAGATGCCTGACACAAGGGCAAAGGATGAAGGCTTCGCTCCAAGCCTGCTGCAGGGACCGTTCATCCACGGATGACCGAGTGTGGTCCACTCATCCACAAACACCACACTAACATAGCCTTTGGGACCAGGGAGCTCAAAAACAAAACAACAACAAAACAAAACAAAACAAAACAAAACAAGAAAGAAAGAAAGAAAGAAAGAAAGAAAGAAAGAAAGAAAGAAAGAAAAAGAAAACTCCTGGAAGCCCCAGTGGACCTCAAAAGACAGAATCTCTGGCCTGTTGTGACAGACTGGAGGAAAGCTACCTGAAAAGTGGGTGTGTGCCATCCACTTAAAGCACTGTGAGGAGCCATGACAGGAGCCCTCTGGACCATTCCAGAACTTCAAGTTCACCTAAGGTGGAGGTGGGGTCTAGCTGGAAGAGGGTCAAGTAGAGGTCATCAGCTTTTATTTCAAAGCTCTAGACAGCAAAGAAGCAATTGCAGCCCTTATCACTGAGTGGGGTGCAGGTGCAGAGGCTTTGGCTTCACCCCCAATGTTCTAGGATGCTACAAGGGGGACTTCAAGCAGTAAAACTGGGTCCCAGGCCTGCATAGTTCACATGTCCCCATCTCAAAGTTCTGTTTCCCAAGAGTCTGACATGTAAATGGTGTAGATTTGGGGTGAGTGAATGGGGAGAAAGATGGGTACACTTTTTAAAAAATGTTTCTTTCTTTTGGGCTTTTTTGTTTTGTTTTGTTTTGTTTTGTTTTGTTTTTGAGACAGGGTTCATCTGTGGAGCCCTGGCTGTCACTTTGTGGACCAGACTTGCTAAACTCACAGAGATCTCCCTGCCTCTGCTTCCTAAGTCCTGGGATTAAAGGTGTGCACACGTCTGGTGAGGACTACACTTTTTAATCAGAGCCTCTAGAATAACCCTAAGGGTCTGAGTGGGGAGAGAAGGACCATGTAACAAGAGAGCTGGGAAGGGGGAGCAAGTCAGGATCTTATGGGTGGAAAGATGCTTGAGGGGGACTAAGGGACAAGTGTGCTGGAGCCTTGGCAGGGAGACAGAGAACTGGGTGGAGGCTATGCCAAGCTGCCCTTCAATAAGATTTAATGGGGACTCAAGTTGGGTAGAAGGTCAGCGCCCTGTACGTTAATGCAGAAATGGGGGGGAACAAGCCTAAACAGTGCTCCCCTGGATTCAGTCAAGGTGTCCTGTGAGGATCAATCTGAGGAACACATAAAAAGAAAAGTGGGGGGTGTCCAATGAACTATGCCAGGCAGCAGTGAAACCCTACAAGATGATTCACCAGGATGTAGAGGTTAGAGATGGGTTATAGAATGAGACAGGATCACTGGAGGCTGAAGTAAAGAGGTGACAAGTGGGGAGCGGGACTCGAGGATTGAGTCTCTAAAATGAACTTGGGCACTCATAGTTGGGCTGAGTCTTATTCAGTAGTGGGAGGTGTGAGTCTGAGCCCCGAGAATCAGAGGACTTGTGGCAATCCCTGCAGACCTGCCCCATGCTGGCCTGTAGGGGAGGAAAGAGGGGGGCACCTGGACCTGAGTCCTACTCATTGCCTTGGAAACCCGATGGAGAAATCACTCTGCATTCCTTCAGCTTCCGAGACCACAGAAGGACCCCCAGTTCTGTCCCAGTGGAGCTAACCCAAAGGAGAGGATAGTGCCTGCACCGGGGAAGCTGTGTACCCACATTGTAGGAACCCCAGCTCGGGTAGGTAAAGAAGTGACAGTAGACGGCGGGGACATCCCAGGAGGGTGCTGGCGACCCCGCCCCCGGTCTCCCCGCCCCCCCGCCCGCAGGCTCAGCCCGCGTCCTGGTCGCACCTTCGCCGCCCGCGCCGCCACACCCCGCACCCCGCTCTCCCAGCTCCCTGCGAGGAGCGGTCCGTACTCCGCCACCCGCCTGTCCCGGCCGGAGCCACTCTCGCTCACTCACTTTGGCCTCCACCAGCTCTGCCGCCATCTTGGCCACTAGCGTCCCCCGCGCCGGGAGGCCCCAGCCGTCGCGTCACGTGAGGGCCCTCGACTGGAGGGCGGGGCCTGCACGAGAGCCAATAAAAGCGAGTCCTGGCTCCTTCCTCCACGCCCCCGTGTCTGAGAGGCGGGAGGAGGCATCGCGCGCACGCGCCCACAGGAACCACCGCCCGAGGATCTGACCAATCACAACGGACAACTGCCAAACCCCGCCCCCCACGGTTATTTTTCAAGGCGCTGGCCGCTACCACGCCCACTCGGGAGGAGTCTGGTTGCTTAAAGACATAGCAGCACTTCCCGCCGCCTCATTTCTCTTGCTTCAAAAAACCGCTAAATTTTTGTATTGATTTAGTGTGTACATGTGTGAAAGTCAGAGAACAGTCTAGGAAAGTAGGTTCTCTCCTTCCACTATGTAGGTCCCAGGGATGAACCAGGTATCAGGCCCTTTTGCCATGCTCCCTCGCTCTCACTGGCCCCACCTTTTCTAGAGAGTACAGGCCGGATCCCCTGCCTCGTTTTCAAATTGTCTCGCGGTGGTATCAGTTGTGGGTTTTTAAAAATTGATTTTTGCCGGGCAGTGGTGGCGCACACCTTTAATCCCAGCACTTGGGAGGCAGAGGCAGGTGGATTTCTGAGTTCGAGGCCAGCCTGGTCTACAGAATGAGTTCACAGAGAAACCCTGTCTCGAAAAACCGAAAAAAATTTTTTTTGATTTTTGTTTTTTGAGACAGATTCACCATGTCGTCCAGGCTTTGTGGAACTCGAACTCGCTCTGTAGACCAGGCTGGCCTCAAACTCACTGAAATCCGCCTGCCCCTGCTTCCGGAGAATTGAGATTAAAGATGAGTATAACCAAAGGCCTGCCTAGTCTGGCTTCTTTAGGTCATAGAAGCCCCTCCAGCTACCTCCCCCTCCCCCCGTTGGCTCAAGGCCACGCCCACTCTTCTGGTGTCTGTTTTATTTCTAGATTGGGGAGACATACGCAAGTTTTGATCGTCCAAAGACAAGGAGTTAGTTTGTATATTTCCACAATATGGATTGAGGGAATCGAACTCAAGTTATCATGTTTGGAGACTAATGCGAATGGGTGTGGGTGTGTGTCTTCCAAGCCTCCTATGTGGATGTCAGAGGACAATTTGCTGGAATTGCTTTCTCCTTGCTGGAATTGCTTTCTCCTTTAGCTAAGTGTCACAAAATGAGTCCCGGGGATTGAACTCCTTTTTTCTTTTTTTTTTCTTTTCTTTTTTTTTTCGAGGCAGGGTTTCTCTGTGTAGCCCTGGCTGTCCTGGAACTCACTCTTTAGACCGGGCTGGCCTCGAACTCAGAAATCCACCTGCCTCTGCCTCCCTAGTGCTGGGATTAAAGGCGTGCGCCACCACTGCCCGGCTGAACTCCTAGTAGGGTTTTGGTCAATCACCATTTCAGGGGCCCTCTTGGCCGCCTAACTACC
Source organism: Uromys caudimaculatus (assembly GCA_028551405.1). Classification (NCBI taxonomy): domain Eukaryota; kingdom Metazoa; phylum Chordata; class Mammalia; order Rodentia; family Muridae; genus Uromys; species Uromys caudimaculatus. Next base: position 102,419,946 of record CM052707.1, read on the forward strand.
CACAAGCCCCACCCAACTCCCAGGTTTTCGAAGCTTGCACTGAGGCCACGCCCACTTATAGCCCCCCCTGGGCTTTTAGGGGAGGACGACACCGCCCCTTGCTTCCGTTTCCTTGGGAGGACTGGACCGCGCCCACGCCCAGCGTGGGGAGGATGGTCTTAAAGGTGTACGTTCTCTCAGCTCTGGTGCATTTTATGGCTCATGTTTACGCTCCCATTTTGGTGGAGAGAAGGGTTGGGGATGAACAGAATTCGGCCGGGCAGGTGTCCCTGTTCCCTTCGAGTGGCAGTTGGCAGGTGCAGGGCTCGCATGGCCATGTAGTGTGAGTCTAGTCGGTCCTGTGCTGTACACATCCGGGTTCCGCTCGCACATTCTCTCCGCCTTTCGTGTGTGTGTGTGTGTGTGGGGGGAATTCAGGTCGATTCTCTGAAAGCTGCTCGATCCTTACAGAGGCAAGTGGATTTCTGAGTTCGAGGCCAGCCTGGTCTACAGCGTGAGTTCCAGGACAGCCAGGGCTACATAGAGAAACCCTGTCTCGAAAAGAGAGAGAGAGAGAGAGAGAGAGAGAGAGAGAGAGAGAGAGAGAGAGAGAGAGAGAGAGAGAGAGAGATTTCTCTCCATCACAAGTCCTCTGTGGCACAAGATATAGAGTAAAAACTTTTATTTTGAGAACCGGTCTCATGAAGCCCAGGCTCACCTGGTAATCCTCTATGTAACTAACCCCCACTGTAGCTTCTATCACCCAAGTGCTGGCGTGACAGGCACGGCTCACACCTTATTCTGTGATGATGGGGATGCCAGGCAAGCACTCCACCATCCGAGCCCCAGCTCCTTTTGTACTCTTGTTGATTTTTAAAAAAGATTTATTTATTTTATGTATATATATATGGTTTTCTCTATGTTTGTGCACATGTGTGCATGGTGCCTACAGAGGTCAGACCCTCTCTGGAACTGGTTATAAATGTGGTGTTGGAAACTGATCCTTATTATACCAACTGTGTGTATATACTCGCATGAGGGCAGTGACCTCTGAGTCCAGAAGTGGGTGTTGGGTTCCTTGTGAGACTCCTTATGTGGGTGCTGGGAATCCAACCTGTATCTTGTGTTATATCAACTCTCTTACCCAGGTAGCCATCTCCTCATCCCCAGCTGGTTCTAAGTTCCTTTCCATTTCACCTATTTGTATTACTCTATAGCTTTTTTTCCTTGTCATACGCACATGCATGTATGACTTTGTATGCAGGCATTTGTGTATGCAGGGGTCAGAGGTTGACATCAGACGTCTTCCTTCATCTTCTTCTTTTTTGAAGAAGAGACAAGAGAATCCCTGAGAATCACTGGCAGGCTCCAGATTCCCCGAGGGCACGCTGAAGGTTTTTATGCAGGAACTGGGAACTGAACACAGATTTTCATGTTTTCATGGCAAGTACTTGACCATTTGAGCTATGACTCAAGCCTTGTTTTTTGTTTGTTTTGATTTTTTTGTTGTAGTCTCATGTAGCCCAGGCTGCCCGCTGCACTCCATATCCTCCCGCCTCCATCTCCCCAGTGCTAGGATGTCCGGTTTGTGTTGTTGCTGATGGCTTAGTGCATGCTAGGCTCCCCCTCTGAGCCCCAGCCCCACTCTTTACTTCTTTATTCTTATAAATACCTCGTAAAATAGTTTATTATTCACACAAATGCCCAGAGACATCCAGTAACTTATCCAAGGCCACATAGCACATTAAAGCAAGACCAGAGTTTAAACTTACATTTCTTTCCTACATAGAGGAAAGGCAGATCCGAGCACCATGCAGTTAGGTCGCCCTGCCGGCAGGGGCCGCTGTATCACACGCCGTGCCCTCGCCGCGCACGCGCAGTGACACCTTCCTGCGTCTTCGGTGTCCCTTCCCTGCACTCTGCTGCATCCTTGCCTGACTCCCGCCTAAACTGATTACTGCAGATCCTGAATGGCTGTCTAGCAGCAAACTCTGCAGATCTTAGCTGCTTTGCGCCATACTCACAGTCGCCTGTCAATCCCTTTCGCCCTTTCTCAGCCTTGAACTTTGCTCTGTTCTCTTCCCCGAATTAGCTAGCTTCTTAGAATTTGCCAAGAGGGCCAGTCACTGAGAGCAATTTTTTTTTTTTTTTTTTTTTTTTTTTTTTTTTTTGGTTTTTCGAGACAGGGTTTCTCTGTGTAGCCCTGGCTGACCTGGAACTCACACTGTAGACCAGGCTGACCTTGAACTCAGAAATCCACCTGCCTCTGCCTCCCAAGTGCTAGGATTAAAGGCGTGCACCACCACTGCCCGGCTCACTGAGAGCAATTTAACAGCTCTCCAAAATGAAATTTAATTACTTAGTTCAGACAGTGTCACACTCCTTTAGCCCCAGCACTAGGGACCGAGAGCCAGGGATAATGTCTGAGGTTCCAGGCCAGACCACAAAGGTGCCCAGTAAGGCCTTGGCTCAAGAGTTTTGTTTTCAAATACATTCTATTTTAACTGGGTGTGGTAGCGCACATCTTTGATCCCAGAAGTTTCAAGTCAGAGGCAGGCAGATCTCTGTGAGTTTGAGGCCACCCTGGTCTACAGTTTCAGGCCAATCAGAACTATGTAGAGAAACCCTGTCTCAAAACAAACAAACAAACAAACAAACCAAAACAAAAACAAAAATGAAATTCCTTTTTTTGAGTGAGGGTCTCCTGTAGCCCAGGCTGACTTGATCTTGGCCCCTGCTCCCACCTGTGTCCTGCTCTGGTCCCTGTAGTACCTGAGATAGAAGCCGGGCCCTGTACCTGCCTGGTCCTTATAGTACCTGAGATAGAAGCCGGGCCCTGTACCTGCCTGGTCCCTGTAGTATCTGAGATAGAAGCCGGGCCTTGTACCTGCCTGGTCCCTGTAGTTCTTGAGATAGAAGCCAGGCCCTGTACCTGCCTGGTCCCTGTAGTTCCTGAGATAGAAGCCAGGCCCTGTACCTGCCTGGTCAGTACTCACTGAGCTCAGCTCAGCTTGATTAAAGTTTTACTTATTATTGTGTGGATGATGTCTGTGCCACGCATACATCAGTTCCCGGAGTGGCTTTCCACCATGGTTTTGGGATCAATCTGAGGGCCTCAGGCTAGTGTGACATGCGACTTTTCCACAGGGATCTCAGTTTTGATTTAGTTGGAGAGAGTATCGCTGGGAAGCCAGGGTTGGCTAAGAATTTCCCATAATCTTTCATCTTTGAACACTTTGGAATAGCAGGCTAGTCCCATTCATTCATTCATTCATTCATTCATTCATTCATTCATTTTTCTGAGATTGAAGGCATGTGACTGCCACCACCTGGCTTTTCAACCTCCTCTTCAGTTTTTGAAACAAATTCTCTGTGTAGCCCAGGCTGGCCTTGAACGGAGGACAATCTTGTGCTTCTGCTCCTCCAGTCTCCAGCTGGTGGGATGAGAGGCATGCACTGCCAATGCCAGTTTATATGGCTGTGGGGGTGGAACCCAGGGCTTCTTGCCTGCTAGGAAAATGTTCTATACCCTGGGCCCAGCCCCAGCCGGCTGAATCACTGAGAACATTTGCCCTGTCTGATTGCAAAGACCACATTCCCCCTAGAACGGGCTGTTAAGAGTCTCTGACACTCATGTCAAGGACCTCTCTGCTCTTCAAGAAAATAGATGGATCGGTCAGCATGCAAAGGGCGAAGGCGCTGCCCGGGGAAAACTGGACTGGACTGGAGTCACATACCCAGGGGCAGGAGGTCCTCAGTTCTTGAGCTTAGTCTTGAGCCTGCCACTCCTTGGGTGACTCTTGCACCCCTGCCAATCAATAGACAAGATTCCTGTCACTGGCTTCAGTGTCCTCTCTTGTTTAAGCAAGGATCAGGTTTTAATAAAGCAAACAGAGGGGCTGGAGAGACGGCTCAGCGGTTAAGAGCACTGACTGCTCTTCCAGAGGTCCTGAGTTCAATTCCCAGCAACCACATGGTGGCTCACAACCATCTGTAATAAGATCCAATGCCCTCTTCTGGTGTGTCTGAAGACAGCTACAGTGTGTTCATATAAGTGAAATAAATAAATCAATAAATAAAGACTTGCACCTAAATATTCCTTATCTATTGCCGGGCAGTGGTGGCGCACCCCTTTAATCCCAGCACTTGGGAGGCAGAGGCAGGTGGATTTCTGAGTTCGAGGCCAGCCTGGTCTGCAGAGTGAGTTCCAGGACAGCCAGGGCTACACGGAGAAACCCTGTCTCGAAAAAACAAACAAAAAAAACAATCAGAAAGAACTAGAAAGCATAAACTTATGAAAAAAAAAAAAAGCAAACAGAGTGAGACTGAAGTGGTGGAGGCGGGTGCAGGTTAACTTTAGAGCCAAGATTCGCAAACCGCATTGCTTAATTTACTTATTTTAGGCTGGGACACCTCACCTCCTCTCCCCCACAGCCTGGATGGAAGGCTAAGATGTGTCCCTTCGCTTTAACCGAGGGAGCTTGGAACAAGGTTTCTCAAGGGGAGGTCATCTGTACGGATCGAACGCTTAAACAATGAGTATCTGTTGTGTGCAAAAGGCTGTGCGCGCAGGGTCAGGCGGGGACAGCCACGCTCGCGGTCCTGCGGCGCCTCCTGCTGGACGCATGCGGCACAGCCAGCATCAAGGGCTCTCTTTAAAAACACTTTCTACTTGCTTTGTTCAAGCAGTGGCGGGAGCCAAGGCAGAAGGATTGTTCCGAGTTATGGGCTACAGAATGAAACCTTGTCTAAAGGTGCAAGAAATTATGAGACAAGTGACAAAAATCCAAGAAACGACAGGTTTGGTTTCATCTTGTTTTTTAAACAAGATCTTCTGTAGCCCAGGATGGCATTAGAATTCACTATATAAGGAAGGATGGCCTTGAATTCCTAATCCCCCCCTGCCTCCATCTGTCAAGTGCCGGAATGACAGCTAGCTGACACCCTGCCGAACTCCAAGCGCTGATCTATCTATATATATTTTATTTGCTTGTTTGTTTTTAAGACAGGGTTTTTCAATTTAGCCCTGTCTGTCCTGGAACTCACTCGGTAGACCAGGTTAGCCTTGAACAAAGATCTCCTGTCTTTGCCCTCTAAATGCTGGGATTAAAGGCGTGCACCACTACGGTCTGCCCTTTGTTTTGGTTTTATCATTATTGTTGCATTCCTGCCCGCAGGAGGATCAGGAATTCAAGGACAACCTTTACAGCCAACCCAGTTGAGGGACAGCCTGTTCTACCAGAGATCCTGTCTCTAGAGAAAAAAAAAAAAAGTTTCATAAGAGCGGGGTGTGTTGGAGCACGCTTTAACCCCAGCACTGATGCAGTAGAGGCAGGCAGATCTTCGGAATGTGGAGCCATCCTGGGCTGCATCCAAAGACCTTGTTTCCCAAACAAACAAACAAAACAAGCAAAAGTGTAATAAGAATACAAGCAAGGTTTTGCAGAAATAAATCTGTGGCCCCAAGAGTCGCTTTCTCCAGCTTTTCCCAGAGGTGTCAAATTACATAACAGTCTCAAACCCAGGAAATTGGGCTTTGGCCCAACCCACTGACCGGTACGAATTTCAAAGTCCTTTTTTTATTGACCTACAAGGTTTTCAAGAATCATCTCGGAAGCAACTATATTCTGAAGAATCTATGTTTAAAAACCCACCCGCGGATTCTTGCCCTGGGTCCATGGACCGAGCTGGCCACGCCCCGGTTGCGCTGCAGCCACTCCCACGGCAGTTCAAGTGTTAAGTCCCAGAAGTAGTGCTCTGCGCGTGCGCAGATCCATCCGCTGCAGGATCCTAGCCAACCAGGTCCGAAGAGCACCCGCGCCGTCACGTGATGCACCCAACCGGCGTCGGCCTATAAAAGGCCGGGCGTTGACGTCAGCGGTCTCTTCCGCCGCAGCCGCCGCCATCGTCGGCGCGCTTCCCTGTTCACCTCTGACTCTGAGAATCCATCGCCATCCGCCACCATGGTGAGTGTCCGCGGCGCGGCAAGACTCGGGGACCGAGATGAGTCTTCGGGGCAGCGGGAGGTGGCCGTAGCGGGACCCTGAGAAGAACGGAGGAGGAGACATAGCTGGCCTGGGTGGCCGGACGTGGTCCGGCCGCGGCGCCATGTCTGTACGTCTCCTGTGGGCCTCGAGAGAGTCAGACTCCCGATGTTGGAGTGTTTTCTCTGATTCCTTCATCTATCCATGGCCGCTGGGGTGGCCGTGGGAGGGTTTGCGTGTGCTGATGTGGCAGCGGGCGTAGCGCTCACCCCGCGCCCCTGGTGCCGGGCGGAGGGCGTCCTCCGGAGGTGACAGCCTGCAGGGATGGTTTCCGAGGGCACCTCCAAGTGGGCTGAGCGCCTTCCGGGCCCTTTTCGTTAGCCCTTGTCTCCTTGTTTGGTATCTCGGTCCACATGCTAGCACTGTTCACTCCAGACTAAGAATCTGGCTCATTGGGCCTAGTGGCCCACTGGCCTTTGATCCAGCCATTTGACCTTGGCCCGCACCCCCCTACCCCGTTGGTTTGGTGGATAGGTGGCGTGTGTAGCAGAGGAGGTTTTCTTATCCTCTGGACCCCGTCGATCCCACATCCTTGAAGTGCTGAGATGGCAGTCCACCTGGGCTTTGAACTGTTGTGCTAAGGTTCCGTCGCTTTGTCAGGACTGGTGTTTGGTTAGGGCTGTGCTTCTGACACATCTGTGGACTCTTGATCCTTCTTAATTCTGAAGTGCTGGGCTTGCAGGCATGAGTCACACCATGAGCTCCAATCTTGGGGCGACATCTTGTTCCTGCCCCGACCATGGGGTGCTGTTGACCTGCCGATGCCTGCCAAGCTGAGTTCCCAGAATCTGCCTGACTGTCCTTCCCCCACCACAGGTGAACTTCACAGTAGATCAGATCCGTGCCATCATGGACAAGAAAGCCAACATCCGTAACATGTCAGTCATCGCCCATGTAGACCATGGCAAGTCCACGCTGACCGACTCCCTTGTGTGCAAGGCGGGCATCATCGCCTCTGCTCGGGCCGGGGAGACACGCTTCACTGACACTCGCAAGGATGAGCAGGAACGCTGCATCACAATCAAGTCCACGTAAGTGAGGGGGTGGCCCCAGTGGGCTGTGCTGTGGGGGGGTCACTCAGCTCCCCCAGTGTGCTTGCTGTCAGTGGACAAACTGGTGTAGGGGCATTCTGTAATAGATCAGTGCTGGCCAACCTGCATTGTTGAGATATGCCGGCTGGGCTGGTATTTGGAACCAGGAGTGGGTTCATCTTGTGGCCATATCTATATCTGGACTAATGTCTTTTCCCTGTAGTGCTATCTCCCTCTTCTATGAGCTCTCTGAGAACGACCTAAACTTCATTAAGCAGAGCAAGGATGGCTCGGGCTTCCTCATCAACCTCATCGACTCTCCAGGCCACGTGGACTTCTCTTCTGAGGTGACAGCTGCCTTGCGTGTCACCGATGGAGCACTGGTGGTGGTGGACTGTGTGTCTGGTAAGCCTTGTCGGGTGGGAGCTATAAAAGATAATAGTTGCTGTTCTCATTCCCCAGTAGGACATTTTTGGGGATATAAATTCAAGTCAAATTCATTTTAAGGTGAGGATGAATTAAGCTTTATTTTGAAATTGACTGGTGGTACCCATGTGTGTGGGCAAGAAGGTGAAATCCTGCTAATGGTGGAGGCAGTTACCTTTAGTTCCAGCCCTCTGAGGCAGAGGTCCAGGACAGCCAGGGTTATATAGTGGTGGGGAGGGAGCAGAGTGGCAGAGGCGCTTGGTATATTCTCACAAGAGGGTCTAAGTGCAGCTGCCACTGCAGGGGTAGCTCCTGGACGTCTAGTACCACTGAGCGTTGGTGAGTGCCTGCACATTCTGTAGACAAACCATGATCTTGGGGCAACGAACAGCTTGGTGGTTTAAAATGTTTGTGCTTTCCCGGGGTTTGGGAGCTAAGGGTAAGTCTGTCTAGCACATGACACCCTGTCCGTCCTCAGGGGTGTGTGTGCAGACAGAGACAGTGCTGCGGCAGGCCATTGCCGAGCGCATCAAGCCTGTGCTGATGATGAATAAGATGGACCGGGCCCTGCTTGAGCTGCAGCTGGAGCCCGAGGAGCTCTACCAGACCTTTCAGCGCATCGTGGAGAACGTCAATGTCATCATCTCTACCTACGGCGAGGGCGAGAGTGGGCCCATGGGCAACATCATGGTGCGAAGCCCCTCTTGTGGGGGGCGGTCAGGGCCATGCTTCCTGGGAATCCCTGGACCCGCACATGATGACGGAAATTCTTCACTTTGACCTGATGTCTGCTGAAGAAACTCAGTGTCTGAGGCTGTGGGCTTGTGGCTGGGTTAGCTGCTAACCAGCTTTCCTGGCTAACTGCTGTTCTCTCCCTCAGATTGACCCTGTCCTGGGCACCGTAGGCTTTGGTTCTGGCCTGCATGGCTGGGCCTTCACTCTGAAGCAGTTTGCAGAGATGTACGTGGCCAAGTTTGCAGCCAAGGGTGAGGGCCAGCTGGGGGCAGCTGAGCGTGCCAAGAAAGTAGAAGACATGATGAAGAAGCTCTGGGGAGACCGGTAAGTACAGGGACGTGGGACCGACCCTGGCACCCGTCGCCAGTGTGCCTGCCAGTGCTATGTGACCATTCTCTGTAAGGTACTTTGACCCGGCCAATGGCAAGTTCAGCAAGTCAGCCAATAGCCCAGATGGGAAGAAACTTCCCCGCACCTTCTGCCAGCTCATCCTGGACCCCATCTTCAAGGTGGGTAAGCTGTGGGCCTGGCTGGCGGGTCCCAGCTGGCCTTGGGAAGCAGTGCCCATGCTCACCCACTTCCCTCGGTGCACAGGTGTTTGATGCCATCATGAACTTCAGGAAGGAGGAGACGGCCAAGCTGATCGAAAAGCTGGACATCAAGCTGGACAGCGAGGATAAGGACAAGGAGGGCAAACCGCTGCTGAAGGCCGTGATGCGCCGCTGGCTGCCTGCAGGGGACGCTCTGCTACAGATGATCACCATCCACTTGCCCTCCCCCGTCACTGCACAGAAGTACCGCTGCGAGCTGCTGTACGAGGGGCCTCCTGATGACGAGGCTGCCATGGGTATGTGCCGGAGGGTTGTCCGTGCTCAGCTCCTGGGTCTTCCAGCCTTAGCAGGTGGGTGACTTAGATTCCCAACTCTCAATAGGTATTAAGAGCTGCGACCCCAAAGGCCCACTTATGATGTACATTTCCAAGATGGTGCCGACCTCCGACAAAGGCCGCTTCTATGCCTTTGGGAGAGTGTTCTCTGGGGTGGTGTCCACGGGCCTGAAGGTCCGGATCATGGGCCCCAACTACACGCCCGGGAAGAAAGAGGACCTGTACCTGAAGCCTATCCAGAGGTGGGCACTGGCTGGCCTTCGTTTTCCTTGAGCCCTGAGCTTCCCAGGAGAGTCCTGTTGACCCTTGCCCTCCCTCTAGGACCATCCTGATGATGGGCCGCTATGTAGAGCCGATTGAGGATGTGCCCTGTGGAAACATTGTGGGGCTGGTCGGTGTGGACCAGTTCCTTGTGAAGACCGGGACCATCACCACCTTTGAGCACGCTCACAATATGCGCGTGATGAAGTTCAGCGTCAGCCCTGTCGTCAGGGTGGCAGTGGAGGCCAAGAACCCCGCCGACCTGCCTAAGCTGGTGGAGGGGCTGAAGCGACTGGCTAAGTCTGACCCTATGGTGCAGGTGTGCTACTCATTAGTTAGAGGGGTGACACCTAGGAAAAGCTGGGAGTGCTGGACCCTGAGCCTGGGCCTGTGTTGGCTGTAGTCTTAGGAGCTGAGCCCTCCTGTGGAGGGTGACAGTGCTGATCACTGTTCCCATAGTGCATCATTGAGGAGTCTGGAGAGCACATCATTGCTGGTGCTGGTGAGCTGCACCTGGAGATCTGCCTTAAGGACCTGGAGGAGGACCATGCCTGCATCCCCATCAAGGTGGGCACCAGCATGGGCTTCCTGTTAGCAGAGCTCTCAAACCTCATCCTGCTGCCTGTATGCTTGAGGTGCTGCGCTGGGTCCTGGAGTTTTTGACAGTTGTGGTCTGTATCCCTTTTGCAGAAATCTGACCCTGTGGTGTCATACCGGGAGACAGTCAGTGAGGAGTCCAACGTGCTGTGCCTGTCCAAGTCCCCCAACAAGCACAACCGGCTGTACATGAAGGCCAGGCCCTTCCCTGATGGCCTGGCAGAGGACATTGATAAGGGTGAGGTGTCTGCCCGCCAGGAGCTCAAGGCGCGTGCTCGCTACCTGGCCGAAAAGTATGAGTGGGATGTTGCTGAAGCCCGCAAGATCTGGTGCTTCGGGCCTGATGGCACTGGCCCCAACATTCTCACTGACATCACCAAGGGTGTGCAGTACCTGAATGAGATCAAGGACAGTGTGGTGGCTGGCTTCCAGTGGGCTACTAAGGAGGTGAGTGACTCAGCTGGGGTCTTCCTACATTCTGCCTGGCTGCTGGCATCTAACTTGCAGCTCTCCACAGGGCGCCCTTTGTGAGGAGAACATGCGTGGGGTGCGCTTTGATGTTCACGACGTGACCCTGCACGCCGACGCCATCCACCGGGGAGGTGGCCAGATCATCCCCACAGCACGCCGCTGCCTCTATGCCAGTGTGCTAACCGCACAGCCCCGCCTCATGGAGCCTATCTATTTGGTGGAGATCCAGTGTCCTGAGCAAGTGGTTGGTGGCATCTACGGTGTCCTGAACAGGAAGCGTGGCCATGTATTTGAGGAGTCCCAGGTGGCTGGTACTCCCATGTTCGTGGTCAAGGCATACCTGCCTGTCAATGAGTCTTTTGGTGAGTGTCTGGCCCCTGGGGTTTGTGGGTAACCTGGAAGGCCTGTATGTCTGGGTGGGTGTGGAGCAGAGGAGCAGATTTCTATTATTTCAAGGCCAGCCTGCTTAAGGGTACCAGGAAAGCCAGAACTACAGACTACACAGAAACAACTCAAAACCAAAACAGGGAACCTGAAAAGCCTCCCTGGGAGGAATGACAGGGCAGCTAAGCATGCCTCCAGGGAAGACACCTAAGAGGGCTAGGCTGCTTGATGAGCCTCTTGTCTTCTGTTTAGGCTTCACCGCTGACCTTCGATCCAACACTGGTGGCCAGGCCTTCCCCCAGTGCGTGTTTGACCACTGGCAGATCCTGCCTGGCGACCCTTTTGACAACAGCAGCCGCCCCAGCCAAGTGGTAGCTGAGACCCGCAAGCGCAAAGGCCTAAAGGAGGGCATCCCAGCGCTGGACAACTTCCTGGACAAACTGTAGGCAGCCTGGTACTGCCACATGATGCACAGTGCCCACCCATCAGAAGACACCTTGAGACTGTCCCCACAGTGCCCCTCTGGAGGCTGCCGGGGCCACCCTAACATCACTCACACTTGCTACCAATTCTATTTATTTTGGAATTACAAGTCTCTGCAGGCTGGACTGGCAGGCCGTGGGGTGGGTGGTACGCGGCTCTTAACATTTTCAGAGGGAAACACACAGATGTCCAAAAGTCTAAATAAATGCATCCTGAGGTTTATGGGGTCCATGGCCATGTGGAGTTCCCCCCAGAGGGGGAGGTGGGGTAAGTGCCTCCAGGCAGGCAGCCTGCCTTAGACCTGCAACTTGGCTGTGCGATTGATTGGAGTAATAAACTACAGTGGTTGATCCGCATGTGCTCCACTTTATCGTGTACTGTGTGCGCTTTCCTGGGCACCTCTGTTTTTAAGGAAGTCTGGAGGCTCCCGATTTTCTTACTGAGGGTGACCTGTAGTGATTCTTCACTTCCCTGCTACCCTGTGTCTTGGCGACACTGGATTTTATTCCAAGCCACAGTTCACAGTACTACCCCACTCAGGTACACGAGCTTGGACCTACTCCATATACAAGTACAGGGGGCTGGTCTGCGGTATACGCGCATCCAAGTTACTGGCCTTCAGCTTCGCTGTTTGCGTTAGCCAATCACATCTGAGCAAGGAGACATCCGCCTAATAATGACGTGTAACCTGTGGGCGGTACTGAGCGTTCCTGTGAATCCTTGTCCAATTGGCCAATGAGCACTGGAAACTCGCCTAGATTGATGACGTCGCAAATCAACGTCCGCTTCCGCCGATAGGTCAGGTGATAACCAATGAGCGCGAGCATTCAGTTTCCGGCTAGAGTCGTGATCCAATGAGCGCTGGCTTCCGGGGTTTGTGAGGGTGTGTCGCTGCGCCTTCGGCGCATGCGTAGGTGCCTCCTCCGTATTTGCGCCGGAGCCTCTCGCGGGGGCCACTCTGGCGCCGGGCGGGGACTCGAGGGCTGAGTACGGTACGAATGGGCCAGGGCCGGGACAATGTGTCGGGACTCATGGGACACGCGGCGAAGGTGGGAGCAAGGGGAGGGGATCCGCGAGGGGCATGGCTGTCTCGGGACGCTCCAACCTCGAGGGGTGGACCTCTAGGACCGGCACCACTGCTGCGCATGCGTCAGGTTTCCTCCGGCGACACCCTTGAGTTCCGGGGTGCAGATGAGCATGCATGATTGACAGGTGAGGAAGGTAGCTAGGAATCCCAAGAGCTGGACGCTATGGAAGAGTGTTGAGAGTAGAGAACCCCACGCTGACTTGGAACTCTGCTTAATCCTCCTGCCGGAGATATAGGGTAAAGGGCACATGACACTGTATTCTGTTTTATAGTTTTGTATATATGTACTGCTTGAGAGATGTTGTTCTGCTTCTTTTAGTTATGTCTGTGCTTGTTTCTGAAAGGGGTGTCGCAGTGCCTGCAGGTACCTGGCTGCCTGAAGAGGGTGTTAGAGGTCACCAGGCGCAGGAGTTAGAGGTAATAGTGAGCCAACTAACATGGGCACTGGGAACCGAACTCGGGAACTGTGCAAGAACAGCACCCACTCTAACCAGCCCAGGCCAGCTTATACCTTACCAAGTATTTGAGGATGCCCTTGAACTCCTATCCTTACAGCCTTCCCCTCACCTGTGCTGGGTCGTCAGGTTTGCCCTACCGTGACCAAATTGTAGGTAGGGGCTTTAGATAACCGAAGAAAATCTGGGGCAGGGACATTGGGTGTCATATATGCGGGGGGAGCCTCTTGGGAGAAGTTGGATCCATAAATATTTCCTCTTTCCTCTGTCCCCCCAGCTCCTGTGTCCTGAGAACCCTGCAGAAGGCCAGACGCCATGTCCACATTCAGGCAGGAGGATGTTGAGGACCATTATGAGATGGGAGAGGAACTTGGCAGGTGAGTGGCATGGGTGGGTTGGTGGTGGGTGCCTCTGCCTCTGCCCTTCTTGTCCTGTGTCTGGAAGCAGTGGCCACAGAGTTCCTGGTG
>CM052707.1:102433751-102447430 GCA_028551405.1 Uromys caudimaculatus
CCCCCCCCATATCGGGGCAGTGACTCTGTGTGGCTATGTGGCTGCATCTGTTGAGGGACCTGAGCCTTTGGGTTGCTTGAGCCCTGGGTCTGTTCTCCATTCCCCCAGCTTGCTCTGTCCTGGGACCTGCGGTGCTTGTACAGTGGATAGACATAGGCCAGGGTGCAGGGCAGTGTCTACAGGTGCACTCGTTCCACCCACCTTGGATGGCTGCACACCGACAGATCCTCTCCTCAGATATTCAGGTTTGCAGGAGTAGCTGCATGGACTGGTTGGCTGGCTGGTTTTGTGGTTGTTTTGTAGCACTGGTTGTGCTGGATCTTGATATGTAGACCAGGCTGACCTTAAACTCACAGAGATCCTCCTGTCTGTGAATACGTACATATAAGCCAGGCTGGTGGTGATTTCTCTCCTCCCACTCTGGCTGTCTGTGTTGCTACTTTCACCCACTGAGCTGTCTCACCAGCTCCATGTTGTATAAGGCAGCATCTCATGTAGCCCAGGCTACCTTCAAACTCACCATAAGCCAAGGATAACCTTGAACTTTTGATCCTCCTCCTTCCACCTCCCTAGTAATAGGACGTTAGGCATGCTCTGTTCTCTAAAACATTTTTTTTTAGGGTTTATTATGTATACAGTATTCTGCCTGCATGTATGCCTACATCCTAGAAGAGAGCATCAGATCCCAGTTAGGAGCCACCATGTGGTTGCTGGGGATTGAACTCAGGACCTCAGGAAGAGCGGCCAGTGCTCTTGACCTCTGAGCCATCTCTCCGGCTCCGACATTTATGCTTTGAGGTTCTGGGAAAACATGCTGTTCCCCGTCTGCCGTGAGAGCCTGGGCTCAAACTCAGGGCCGGGCCGGCTCTCGTGGCCAGGCTCTGTCTCATTCTAAAAACATAAGAGCCAACAGCCAAAGGTAATTTGTTTAAAAACAAACGGATATGATGACAGCGTCCACCTTCTAGCCCTCAGGCGGCTGAGGCCAGGGGTCACTAAATTCAAGGCTAGCCGAGGTTATGTGGTAAGGTTTGACTGTTGAGATGAGAAGTCTTGTAGCTTGAACTAGTGGTGTGCAGCTCTATCCCGGGCAAGGTTGAATCATCAGCTTACCCCAGTGGGGAGCCAACACCACCAAAGTCCAGTGGTGACTTTTATTGGTGTTATTTATAGGAGAAATGACTCAAACAGCTGTATCACCAAGGCCCACTCCAGCATGGGTAACCACTCAGAAACCAGGGACCCTGGGGCAAACTGCACAGCTGGTGGGCAACTCCACCATGGATATTCTCTTCCTGGGGTGGCTTGGTTCCCTGATCCTCTCCCAGGCAGCCTGGCTGGTCTGAGTCAGTCAGAGTCCTTACTGCTTATGTGTTTTGGGGGGTTTTGTTTGTTTATTTTATATTGGGAGGGGGCAGTACATCTGGTCAGCGTCAGGAACTTCCTGAAACTGCTAAAATGTTTGCTGTTTTCAGGACCTTTGCTCTACAGGGTAGGTCTTCATTTTAGAGGATGGGACTACACAGTCCAGGGCTTGAATTGAAATGCTCCTACCTCTGCTCCTGAATTAAAGGTGTGGTCACCACGTCTGAGTGAGGGATACCATTTTATGTCACCTTGTTTTTTGGACACAGGGTGTCTCACTGAACCTGGAGCTCACCAAGGTGGCTGGAATTCCCTGGTCAGGAGCCTCCTTCTCTCCCCAGCACTTTGATTAACCATACCTGACTTTTCTTGGGTCCCCGGCCAGCGCTCTCTCCCCTTAAGCCGTACCCCAAGTGTCCATCATTTGGCTCTTTGGGTAGATCTGCTGTTGTGGGAAACCTGGGACAAGCGCACAGAGGTGGGGTAGAGTCCTGGCTTCCTCTGGGTCTGCGGTTCTTAGCTGTTTACTTCCCTGCAGTGGACAGTTCGCCATAGTGCGCAAGTGCCAGCAGAAGGGCACGGGCATGGAGTACGCGGCCAAGTTCATCAAGAAGCGGCGCCTGCCATCCAGCCGGCGCGGTGTGAGCCGGGAGGAGATCGAGCGCGAGGTGAGCATCCTGCGCGAGATCCGCCACCCCAACATCATCACGCTACATGATGTGTTCGAGAACAAGACAGATGTGGTGCTGATCCTGGAGCTGGTGTCCGGTGGCGAGCTGTTCGACTTCCTGGCTGAGAAGGAGTCACTGACAGAGGACGAGGCCACACAGTTCCTCAAGCAGATCCTAGACGGTGTCCACTACTTGCACTCCAAGCGCATCGCGCACTTTGACTTGAAGGTGATGCGCGTTAGTGTGCGTGGGCGCGTGGGGAGGGAGGGGCGGGGTAACCAAGAGTCACCTCCCAATGCCATTGCACAGCCCGAGAACATCATGCTGCTGGACAAGCATGCGGCCAGCCCGCGCATCAAGCTCATCGACTTTGGCATCGCACACCGGATCGAGGCCGGCAGCGAGTTCAAGAACATCTTTGGCACACCCGAGTTCGTCGGTGAGGGGCAGGTGTGGGCACTGCCCAGTAGGGTAGATCCTGCACGGCCTCGGCCTGACCTCCCTCAATAATCCTGTTTCCCACAGCCCCGGAGATCGTCAACTATGAGCCACTTGGCTTGGAGGCTGACATGTGGTGAGTGGGGTTGGTGGAGGCCCTGGCCTGCTCCATTCTCCCCTAGCTGTTTAGACAGCTGGTGAGGTTGTGGGCACTGGACAGCAACATGGAAGGGCTGAGGCCCCCTACTCAGACCCCAATCTATCAGATTACATGGGCTCTGTCACACAGGACCCAGGGCCTCGCAGCCACCAGAGAGGGAGGGTCCTGAGGTTCTGCTGCCCTGGCTTTTGGCCCAGGTGCTCAGGCGGCCCTGTGATTGACAGACCACACTCCGTAGATTGGGGCCTTATGTCCTGGGTGTGGAGTGCTGCCACGGCCATTTTGACCAGTCTTTTCTGTCCCCTACAGGAGCATCGGCGTCATCACCTACATCCTGTGAGTACCTGAGAGGGGCCTCAGACTGTAGCTGCTAGAGGCCAGGATCAGGGTTGGGACTGCTGCAAATGCACTGGGAGATAGCTAGGGAAGGAGCTGCTCTCTGTGGAACGCTGGCCACGCCCCTACCTCCCTCACTGGGTTCTAGGCTCCACCCCTGACCACGACCTCACTGAGGGATTCTAGGCTGTGGCTCATTCCCAGCTCCTCAATAAGGATTGCTGACCCTGTTCTAGGGTTTGCCCACCCCCTGGCCTGGAGATGTTTCTCTTCTCTGGGGGCCAGTGTGCTAAAGAGTCAGGAATATGGGGAGATGTCCCAGTTTGCCTTCTATTGTGATAAGACCAAACACACCTTGGGGAGGAAAGGGTTCGGTCATTCCCATGACAGTCAGTCATTGGAGGAAGTCAGGGCAGAAGCGAGCTAGAGCAGAGGCAGAAACTATGGAGGGACTCTGCTTACTGGCCTGCTCAGTCTGCAGGTTCTCATGGGAGTGTTCGTGCTCCAGGCTAGCACTGCTCACAGTGGCCAAAGCCCGCTCACATCAGTCGTCAGTCATGAACACCCCACAGGCCCATCTGAAGTAGGCAGACTCTCAATTGAGGTCCCTATTCCCAGATAACCAGTGGAAGGGTGTGGGATGTCAGCCCACATCAGCTGACCCCCTCCCTGACTTGGCATGCACCCTGTTGCCTTGTAGCCTGAGCGGAGCGTCCCCATTCCTGGGGGAGACCAAGCAGGAGACACTGACAAACATCTCGGCAGTGAACTATGACTTTGATGAGGAGTACTTCAGCAGCACCAGCGAGCTGGCCAAGGACTTCATCCGCAAGCTGCTGGTCAAAGACCCCAAGTAGGCAGACCATGGTGGCAGCCTCAGCGGCTGCCCACACCAGTTTTATTTTTTGGGTCTTTTTTGTTGTATTTTTGAGGCAGGGTTTTCTGCCTTGGCCTCCTGGGTGCTGAGTGCCTGGTTCACTATCAGTCTTTACACCCTCCATGGCCAACTGGGCCAGGACTTCTGGGCACAAGTGACCACAAATCTTAAAACCCCACACAAGTAACCTCACCCGGGTGGTGGAGCAAGCCTACCCCCAGGGAGAGGTGGGAAGAGCTTTAGGGGTGATAGAGCTACAGCTTGTCTGGCTTCTCCATACACTGGGATAGGACACTTGTGGAAGACTGGGGTCATGGTGGGGTCACCTGATCTGTGTTGCCCTGATGGGGATTATGCGGGGTCCCTTGGGTGGGGTCACCAGAGAGCTGACCTGCCCCACCCCGCAGGAGGAGGATGACTATCGCACAGAGCCTGGAGCATTCCTGGATCAAGGTGAGGCCTCGGGACCCTGGGATGAGCTGGCGGAAGGAAGGGCTGTCGGGGTGGCCCCCCCCCCTGCCGCAGCTCTGCTCCTCACAGGTGCGCAGGCGCGAGGACGGCGCCCGGAAGCCAGAGCGACGGCGGCTGCGCGCGGCGCGCCTGCGCGAGTACAGCCTCAAGTCGCACTCGAGCATGCCGCGCAACACGAGCTACGCCAGCTTCGAGCGCTTCTCGCGCGTGCTGGAGGACGTGGCAGCGGCAGAGCAGGGGCTGCGCGAGCTGCAGCGGGGCCGGCGGCAGTGTCGGGAGCGCGTGTGCGCGTTGCGCGCGGCTGCCGAGCAGCGGGAGGCTCGGTGCCGCGACGGGAGCGTAGGGCTAGGCCGCGACCTGCGACGCCTGCGCACGGAGCTGGGACGCACCGAGGCTCTGCGCACGCGCGCGCAGGAGGAGGCGCGGGCGGCGTTGTTAGGCGCTGGAGGCCTGAAGCGCCGCCTGTGTCGCCTGGAAAACCGCTACGACGCGCTAGCGGCTCAAGTGGCCGCCGAGGTGCAGTTCGTGCGCGACCTGGTGCGCGCGCTGGAGCAGGAGCGGCTGCAGGCCGAGTGCGGCGTGCGCTAGGCTGCGGCAACCCCAGAATAAAGCTGCTTTCCACGCACTGCCGCGTCTTCCACGCCCCGCAGGGAGGGTGAGAGCGAGCAACCACACGATAGGTGCTCTCCCGCGCCGCCCTTGAGTCCCCTGGAGATCGTAGCTGTGCCACACCACACATCATGGATGGTGTCACCCACAGTTCACATACAGACATACGAGGTTGAACTGGTAAAACTGAAGCTCAGTGGGAACCCGCAGCTCCGAAAAGGACACACCGCGGGGTTGGGGGGACCTGGAGGACAGTGTTCAGTAAGAGATAAACGATATGCACCTGTCATCCCAGCTCGTGGAGGTCGAGGCAGTTTACAGCATCATCCTGCCCCAGGAAGAGTCAAAGCCTCTCAGCTGAGTCCTGCCTGATCTGCTATCCCCGGGACTCTGGGTCGGTTTTGTGTAGTGGGCAGTAACGGGCTGTCCGTTCACCTGCGGCGCTCAGACCCCACCTACAGACGCTGTCGTGTGCACAGTCACTGCGAGGCAGCAGCAGGAGAGCCAGGGCGGTCCCAGAGTCAGAATGCTGACTGCCCACTCCTTGAGTCCCCACACCCTATGGCGACTCAACCACCTGTAGGTCAAGATTCGGGGATCCAACACCTTCTGCTGTCTATGGGCAGGGAGCGTGCACATGGTGCACAGACACAAGCTCATAGAGAAGCCAGGTAGGATGGCACAGGCCTGGGGAGGCAGATCTTTGTGAATTCAAGGCCAGCCTGGTCTACAGAGTGAATTCCAGGATAACCAGGGCTACACATAGAAACCCTGTCTGTCTCAAATAAAAAAATAAAGCTGTCGCCATAGGCCCCTTCATGGGCTTTCCTGATAAGCCCAGGTTTTACAAAAATATGAATATGTAATAGGTAATCCTCAGGACCCAGAAATGGAGCGTTATTTGGGAAGATAGGCGAAGGCAGGGCTGAGCTGCAGGCAGAAGAGGAATGATGGAGAACAGACGTTCAGGCTGGATGGGGGCTGGGAATGCCAGCTACGGGTGTGTGCACCGGGTTCCTGTTTCCGTATCAGGGTTTCACTCGGTTAGTGAGGATGGCTCGTGGCTTCAGGTAACGCTGACGACAGCTGATAGGGCCAACACAGCTGACAAACCCGTGTGGCTTCTCAAACCGGCTTTAAATCGCCTTTTCTAGGGGCCAGTGCATTCTAGTGTCTTCCAAGCTGGTAATCAAAACCCCCAAGTTATGAGTCTTGTTAGACGTCTGGGGCTTCGTAGCAAGGCCCCTAGAGTTGGCTTTTAATCAGTTTATTGGCTCATTTACATGTTTTTGAAACATAACGTAGCCCTGGGGCTCAATAGCCCAAGCTGGCCTTGATCTCTGTGGTCTAGTCTGACTACCTCCCGACCACACCTAGCTCAATTGGCGTTTGGGGGATCCTCCCTCGGGTTTAATCTCTTGTAGGTCAGAGGTCACTTCTGTGCCCATCCCGCCTCACCCCACCCCACCCCCGTCACAGCCTGGAACAGGTGCTCGCAGCTGACGGGGCCCAGCCATGTTCGAGTTCGCTCAGCTCTTGACCATACTCGGGCAAGAAGCTCGCTCACTATTAATAACCTGGCAGGACGCCGGTGTCTTGTCTATAAAGCCAAGCCCGCCAACCTCACACGGCTCCTTCAACCCCTGAGATCTTAAAAGTAAGTACGCCAACCAGCTCCCCTCTTTGGCCCTCACCCAGGCTTCCTGCGGCAGTAATGCCCCCAAAAGTCAAAGAATTGTGTTAAAACGAAGGATGAGTGAAACACTGACCCTGCTGGTCCCAGACACTTGTGGGACAGTGGGCAGAAGGAGGAGCTGTCATCTAACAGGGTGCAGAGCCAGGGACACCTATCCAAGTGACCCCAAGAATGCATGTATCTTGGCGTGGGTGGTGAATAGCTGGGGGATCAAAGAGGAGACGCCCTCTGTCCCTAAACCCAGCTCTCTTCAGGGAATGAAGCTCCCTGAACTTCTCTGTAGTTCAAAGCCATATTTTATTTTATTTATTTATTTATTTATTTATTTATTTATTTATTTATTTTTGAGATAGGGTCTCTGTAGCCCTGGCTGTCCCGGAACTTGATATGTCCAGCCTGTACCTGGAATCAGAGAGATCCTCCTGTCTCTGCCTCCCAAGCGCTGGGATCAAAGGCACGCACCACAACTCCTGGCTAAAGGGATTTTGTGGCTGTCCCACATGCATAAACCCAAGGTGTGTCCCCAAATTCCACCTCTGACCACCTTGCAGCAGATCTGGTTGTTGGAGAGGCAAGGTTCATTTTCAGACAACTTGCAGTATCTAAGAGTCACCCAGGTGCGTGGGGAGGGGGATAGGGGCAGGATGAGTGATCCGGGGACACCCACCACCGGTGGCTTCTGTCTCCTGTCAGCCCCTCCCCTCTGGCCTTCGCTGGTCTTGCACTTAGTGTCCAGGATGCCCCTCTCTTCCCTGGCCCTTGGGGACCTGACGTCTGGAGAACAGTGACCTTTGCAGGTGATGGTGTTGGACCAGGTGAGGCTCTGGAGTCTAAGTGCTGACTGAGGGTTCCGCTGAGTGCTGGCTGATGTCTGTGACAGGTGTCAGAGTGCAGGGATAGGGCAACACAGGGCGAGGAGGGCCGCCTGACCCATCTCCAGGTACTGAGCAAACCACCAAATCCTCTATGTGTAAGGATTTGGGGGGTGTGGGTTTTGGTGAGGTCACAGTCCTAGGACTGGGTGTGGGGCAGGAGAGCCAGCCAGAAAAGCTGATAATCTGGCTCAGTGGGTAAAGTATTTGCCTCACGTGTGTGAGGACCTTGGTTTGAATCCCTAGGGCTCAACTCAGGCACGGCAGCTTCTATATGGAGTCAGGAAATCCAGCCAGGCAGGGAACCTTATGCTCTGCTAGGTCCCACAGGCCAAGTTCTTCAGGACCTGGGTACGATATAGCTGAGGGGTCAGCCATGAGGCTCCACTTCTGGCTCTGGGGCTTGCGAGTGTCCCCATCAGCACGGTGACCCATACTGGAGACAGAGGAACCTTGAGCTCATTTTGTGAGGATGTCTGGCAGGGTGTTCGGTGTGGGGTGTTCTGGGCTCTGGAGGGGGCTGAGTAGTGTCCCTGCCCCCACCCACTCTGTGCCTGGAGCCCCTCCAATGTGACCAGGCATCACCCAGGACCTTCACAAGGACACAACCACCAACCTGAGGGGTTTTTTGTTGTTGTTGTTTTGTTTTGTTTGAGACAGGGTCTAAAGTAGCCCAGGCTAGCTTCCAACTCACTATGTAGCCACAGATGACCTTGAAATTTTGATCCTCCTGCTTCCACTTTTTTTTTTTCATGTGAGGGGAGGAGGTTATCCTTTTATTTCTCTGAGTAAGCATGATAAACCCAAGTTAGTAGGAAAGAGTTCTCTTTATCCCTATTTCCTTGCTTCCACTTCTGAGTGAGTGCCGGGTTGGTAGATCTGTCAGAATGGCCAGCCTAAGTCCACTTCTTATAACAGACCTTGGACAAGGGACTCCATATCCCCTGAGCCTCAGTATCCTCAGCCACGGTGAGGAATTCTTTTATACACTGCTCCTCTGGGCGTCAATGTCCAGGTGTCCTGTGTCTGTCCTGGACTGTCCTATCCCTCAGGGCTGCTGGTGATGTCTGGAGTGTTTGTGGAGGGAGCTTGGTTCTGCCTGAGTGGGTGGCAGGAGAGGCCTTGGCTTGGCCAGCTTGCTAGGGCAAGGTTGGGGCAGGCAGGTGACCCTGGAACCCTCTGTCACTCTGGAAAGGCTGTGAGGGGCTTTCCCCCAGGATGTTAGGAACCAAAGAAGGCCTAATGGGCAGGGCTTCCCAGTGAGGCTCTGCTTGCCAGCAGGGGACCCTGGAATCTCAAGACACAGGTGCGCCCTCCTGGTGAGCTGAGGGTGAGGATTCCAGAGGACTGGAATGTCCTGGGGAGACTGGGCAAGCCAGTGACTCTGATGCTGGTCCCAGCATTTAAAACATTCATATTGCATTGGTGTGTACGTGTGTGTGTGTGTACGTGTGTGTGTGTGTGCGTGTGTGTGTGTGTGCGTGGACATGTGAACATGCCACAGCATATGTGTAGAGGTCAGAGGCTACCTTGTAGGAATGGTTCTCTCCTTCCACCATATGGGCCTTGAAGATGGATCTTGTGTTATCAGGCCTGGCGGCAAGCCCCTTTACCTACTGAGCCATCTTGCTGGCCCCCAGTTTATTTCTTATGTGTTTTTTTTTTTTCATTAGGTTTATAGATATTTTGCCTGCATTTTGTCTGTGCATCACATGTGTGCAGTACCCACAAAGGCCAAAAAGGAGTGACAGATGTCCCCTGGAGCTGGAGTTACGAGTGCATGTGAGCCATCATGACAGTGTTGGGGACTGAATCCCTGTCCTCTCGAGAGCATCCAGTGCTGTAACCACTAAGCAATCCTTCCAGCCCCTAGTTCATTCTTTATTCTATGAACCATGTCCAGGGCACCTGAGTGGCCAGGCTCTGGCTGCCCTGAAGTCATCTCCCTCATGTCCCTGTGTCATGCTGAACTATTCTGGGGGACGTGACCAGCAGATGATTGTGACCACAGTTGTGCCTGGAACAAAGGCCGGGGGTTAGCAAGCACAGCACCCGCTCCAGTCCTGCAAGGCATTGCGATTTCAGCTTCTGCCTAACTGAAGCTGCAACCCTACAGGGAAGCTCCACATGTTGGTCACATGACTTCTGCAGCTGGGAAGATGACAGATGTCTGCATTGCTACCTGTGGGTTTGAGGACATCCCACACCTGTCACAGCACAAAGCAGGTCTCACAAGTATTGGCTGGGGCAGCATGACAAGGGAAACAGAATCGAGCAACCCGAGGTACAAGTGCGAGGTTGCAGGACAGGCAGCATGTTACGTGTGTGTGGGAGATCAGGTTGCAGGACAGGCAGCATGTTACGTGTGTGTGTGTGGGGGAGATCCCAAATAACCCTACAGAGCAAGAATAGGCTTTGGTCCTCAAAAGGGGTAGAGGGAGGCCCAGCTGAGAGAAGGGAGGTCTCAGGGTTCCTTTGGGACCCTAGAGCCCCATCCTTTTTAGGCAGAGGAGCAGTTCCAGTCGGACACGCCACCTTACTGTGTGGCCTTGGGTACCACAGGCGATCTTTCTGTGCCTGTCTACATTAGGGTAGATGTTTTTTCTCCTTACCCAAGTTCATGGGAAATGTCTCCTTTAGGAAAACTGAGGCACATCAACAAGGTTACCTACAGGTGAAGGCTGTCAGTGTCAGAGGCCACCAGGTGCCAGGAAAGGGTGTCTGAGGGAGTTTCAACTAATAGACCATACAGGGTGCCAGGTTAAAAAACAAAGTCCGGCCGAGCAGTGGTGGCGCACGCCTTTAATCCCAGCACTTGGGAGGCAGAGGCAGGCAGATTTCTGAGTTCGAGGCCAGCCTGGTCTACAGAGTGAGTTCCAGGACAGCCAGGGCTACACAGAGAAACCCTGTCTCGAAAAACCAAAAAAAGAAAGAAAAAAGAGAAAAAACAAAAACAAAAAAGTCCACTTTAATATTGAGGTGCTATAAAGTGTCAAGGTATCCGTGCCCACTGCAGGTGTATGGGGACACGCCCTCCTATGTACAGACTCCCTGTAGGTGAAGAGCTACTGCAAATCTCAGGCCTCACTGTCCTGTGTCTGCAATCGCAGCCAGGGCCTGCATCTTGCTAGGATGTTTTAAGCAGTCTGTTTTGAACATCCTCCAGAACTTGATGGAACAGTCCCTCCTGGGACTTCGTGCCATCTAAATAGACTGAAACAGGAAAGGGCCTGGATCAAGGCCGGGTCACAGGTAGGGAGAGCGGTGTGGACTCTCTCAGGACAGGAAAGAGCAGCAAGAGAGCCTGGGGTGGGATTCAGCAGGTAGTGGGGAAGCCCGGGCTTTAGAGCATTGGCAGAGCCTCGTTCTGGTGCTTACCCACTTCCACTCCGTCCCGCTCCATCTCCCATCTATACTTCTGGTACATGGGCCACACGTGACCATCAAAGAGGCCAGGAGGGTCAGGGACCATGTAAGTGCGGCTTCTGTAGAGAGAAAGGAGTTCCCGGTCTGTGCTGGGAAGTTGGTGTTCAAGGCAGGCCCTGGGTGGAGGTTAGACCCCTAGGCAAAGGCTGTGGCTGTGAGACCCCCAACTTCCACAAGTTCCTCCGCTGAGCCTGTCTAGGGAAGGGTGGGGTGTGCTGTGTCCAGGCCTGGAGTTCTGGGCTTCTGCGAGAGAGAAGGGGTCACTGTGGAGCTCACTGCCTGTGGCTGGCTGGCTCAGGGAGGAGCCTTGCCCCGGGAACACCTCCGTGCCCATGACACCTCACCTTCTCCTCCGCTTGCATTCTTCATACGGCACTGTCAGGAAGTAGCGTTGGTTGTACAGGTCCACCAGGGGCCTGTCCGGGGAGTGGGGGACAGGGTCAGCTGGTGTCTCTGCGGCACCCACATGTCTTCTGAGCCCACAGATTCATCCCACTTCCTCAGTGTAAACCGACACAGAGCACTTGGCAGTGCGCAGGCCCCCACAGCAGGGTGGGTACAGTCAGCCTGAGGTTCTGAAGGTTGTAGGCCTTGGCAGAGCGATGCTTACTTGTAGCTGTACAGTAGGAAACCCTCCAGGAGGAGAATGTGGGTGTCCAAGGCACCTGGCTGCAGGCTAACGCCGTGAGCACACGCAAACCTGTGTGGATCCTTCACCCAGGCCTGCACCGTGCTGAGCATGGCCTCCATGTCCAGGGACTCAAGCACTAGTGGGACAGACAGCAGGGTTCAGAGCGGGACCCGCACCTACAAGGCGCAGTGAGGCAGCCAGGGCAGGCAGGGCACTGCTCTTACCGTCCCACTGTTTGAAGCCGTCCTCCCCGACTGCTATTTGGTCCTGGGGCTGAAACAGAACCCAAGGCCTGGACTCAGACCTGTGCCAGCCCAGCCCAGCCGCTCTACGGTGGCCCTGCAGCAAGGTGCAGTGGTCTGCCCATCGCCTGTCACTCCTCCCTTTGAGCCCATTGCACAGAAGGGAAAACAGGTATAAGAGATTGTGGGTAAAAACATCCCAGCATGCCACAGTGAGGCCAGCACCCCCCTCCATCAGTCTGATAGGGTTTCCCCGGTGTAGGGGACTGATCCCCTTGGGCACAAACAGGGCTAATGAGAATGCTGTTCTCCATATTCCCCACACCCCTGCATCCCAGCCGGCCACCTTGAAGAAGTCATCCTGATGGATCACGCAGCAGTTGGGCAGCGCCTTGAGGAGACTGTTGGTCAGGGTGGTCTTCCCGCCGTTGGTCACACTGGAAGGGCAGCGTGTGTGAGGCAGTGGAGAGATGCCAGCATCCACTCCCGAGCACCTAAGAGGACCTAACGACCTAACCACCACGGGGCTGCAGCCAGGCCCATATGGGTGAACGGGTGGTGAATGTGTGTGTATCCGCTTGCGGGCGCGCACGTGTACACGCGTTTATATGCAGTGACTATCCATAATTCCAGAGCTGAGAAGGTAGAACAGACATGAGTTCAAAGGCAGCCTGGGCAACTTAGTGAAGCCCTGATTCAAAACAAAATGAAAATCAGGCAGGGAGTGGTCAGGTAGAGCCCCTCCCCAGAATGACCTGAGTGGCTGGGAGTGTGGCTCAGGGAGGGGAGCCCATGCCTAGAATCCTCCAGTGAAGGGCTGGGGGCGTGGTCAGGGATGGAGTGCCTGCCTTAGGGATGCCAGAGTAGTAGGTCACAGCATTCTGGTTCTTAGGGTGACTCAGGTCATCCTCAACCATTCTGGCAATATTGTCCTCTGCCCTAAGTTGCCTGCTGTCTTGATGCTGACAGCAGTCCATGTGGTGGAGGTCATGGGCAAGCAGAGCTGTCATTAATGAGGATCATTAGAAAAAAGTCTTAGCTTAGGCATAGAGGTGCCAGCTGTCAGCTGTCACCTCAGCTAGGGGCTAAGACAGGAGGATCTTCATTTTTGGGCCAGCGTGGGCTACAAAGTGAGTTCAAGGCCAGCCTGCATGACTGTTAGCCCACTCCAAAATAAAAAGTAAAAAGAGAGCCAGGCCAGTAGCCCTGTTCTGAGGGCTTGCTCTGTATGCCCAAGGCCCTGGATTTACCCTGGTGCTTCC
Source organism: Uromys caudimaculatus (assembly GCA_028551405.1). NCBI lineage: Eukaryota > Metazoa > Chordata > Mammalia > Rodentia > Muridae > Uromys > Uromys caudimaculatus. The sequence goes on from CM052707.1 coordinate 102,446,808, forward strand.
AGAATTAAAAACAAAAAACAAAAACAAAACAAAAAACCAGGTATTCATCTTGTTCAGAGACACTTCAGTTACTACCTGTCCATTCATCCCCCATCCGCACAGGGCTGGTCCCCAGGTTTTCAGCAGGCCTCCCCAGTATCTTCCTGCTGATCTTTAAATAATCCACGCAGGTGCAGTGGGACCAGTCCTGTCCCCTCTGTGGCCACCAAGCCCACACATTCCACTTTCTTCCCAGGGCCTTGAGGCCTTTCCCCTCTCCAAACAGGGTCACACTCCAGGCCCCTGGAGCTCACCCTCCAATGGCTACGATGAGCTTCATCCTAGGGACTGGAAGCGTTGACCGGTCCTGAGGTGGCCACGCAGCCTAGCTACTTGTGATCTGCAGTGTGCTGTTCCGGCAAGTCCCAGCTTCATTGACAAAGCTGTAGGACATTTATAGGTTTGGGCCGCCTAGGGAAAGAGGTCCCCCAAGCACTTGCAAGGGTGTGGGGGGGGACACCTGTTTCATAGGCTGCAAATAGCTTCGGTAGCCTTTTGCCTAAAAAAGTCACGAGCCAGAGGGACAGAGGGACAGCAGCCAACTTCTAGCCTGTGCCCCTATGTCTGCCTCCCCTCCTCCCGCC
>CM052707.1:102447530-102478131 GCA_028551405.1 Uromys caudimaculatus
CTCCTCCCTCTCCCCCTCCTCCTCTCCCCCTCCTCCTCTTCCCCTCTTCACCTGACCCCAGCTCAGCCTTGCCAGGAAATTCCTCTTCCAAAAGTGTCATGGCTGAGGTGGGTTCAGGCCTCTGGATGGTGAATCACAAGACAGCTTTGCTCTGATGATCATGCCTGGCCACAAAATCCTTTTAGAGTGACCCTATCATTGTGATCCTACTATGTGAGCAGAGCCATTGAGATCAGACTTAGGGGATGTATGTACATATGTACGTGTATGTGTATGTATGTATACATGTGTGTGTGTATATGTATGTATGTGTTTGTGTATGTGTGTGTATATATGTATGTATGTGTGTGTGTATGTATGTGTGTGTATATGTATGTATATGTGTGTATACGTGTTTGTGTATGTGTGTGTATATATGTATGTATGTGTGTATATGTGTGTGTATATATGTATATGTGTGTATGTGTGTGTGTATGTATGTATGTGTTTGTGTATATGTGTGTATGTGTGTGTATGTATGTATATGTGTATGTGTGTATATGTGTATGTATGTGTGTGTATATATGTATGTGTTTGTTTGTGTATGTATGTGTGTGTGTATATATGTGTGTGTGTATATATATGTATGTGTGTGTGTGTGTGTGTATATGTATGTGTGTGTGGCCACTTGAGGAGGCCAGAGGTCAATGTCAGGTGTCTTCTGGGTCTTCCTATGCAGCCCTGACTGGTCTCAAGCTCACCATGTAGACCAGGTTAGCCTGCCTCTGCCTCCCGAGTCTGGGATTAAAGGCATGTACACCCATGTCCTGATGGACCCTATTTATAAAGGTTTATTTTTATTTTTGTAAATAGGGCTATTTGCCTGCATATGTGTCTGTTCTTCAAGTTTGTGCCTGCTGCCATCAGAGGCCAGAAGGGGGCATCAGACCCCCAGAACTGGAGGCACAGGTGGTTGGGAGCCGCCATGTGGGAATGGGACCTGAGTTCTCGGCTGGAGCAGCCTCTGCTGTAACTGCTGAGCCATGTCTTCAGCCCTGCCCACTTATTTTTGAGGTGGAGTCTTGCTGAAACTTGAGCTCTGTGACTGGGCTGGGTATGTGGCCAGCGGGCCCCATGGACCCCCTACCTTGGCTCTCCAGTGCTGAGTTATACGTGTGACATAATGCCTGCCTTTATCTAGGTTGGGGCATTTGAAGGGAGGTCCTTCTGCCAGCACCTTACCCATTGAGTCCCAAGTCCTGACCTGCTGGGTTCACCCAGTTCCATCTCCTCTCTGCTGTGCCCTGCTGGCCCCACCTCTGGGGACACACACTGTCCTAGCCTGTGGCTAGTTCTTGTATCAGAGAGGACTAATCCCTCAGGATGTCTGGTCTTTTTCTCTTGGTCCCAGGGACCTGAGCAGGCGCTGTGACCAAGAGAGGAAAGACATGGACGGCTGGGCCCCAGATCCATGGGGTGGTTGGTGAGAGTGTGAATGACTGAATGAGTGTGTGTGAATAAATGAATGAGTGAGTGTAACATGAGCCTGCAGGCAAGGAAACCTGCAAAGCCTGCCCAGCCTTCGTCCTTCTGGCTCAGCCCCTCCCTCCCTAGGCCTTGTCACTATGCTCGTGTCCAGATATGAGCACATCCAGATTACTGCACACTGGCCTCTGAGTCTCCATCTGTACCCTAGGCTGGTCTGGAACTCTTTGCAGTCCTCCTGCCTCAGCCACCTCCTGAGTGCTGGGATGTCAGCCGTGGGTCATCACACCCAGGTCCCCCATCACATCTTGCTGGTGACACTAAACATAGCCATGTTCAAATGCCCTTGTCTGTGTGTCTCCTGAGTCTTTGGAGGCTCACCAGCCCCTCCCCCATTCTCTTGCAGCAGGTAGAACTATGCACCACACTCCCCCAAGTCTTGGCCACTGGTCACAGAGGCAGGAGGCTTGCCCTCCGCACCCTCCCTATGTCTGGGAACACAGAGATGCTTACTCTTCCCTCTGCATTACAATTTATTTATTTAACATAAAAATCCCTACCCCAGGTTCACTGGGCCTTGTGTCACTGCAGGGATCGTCCCCACCGTCTCTGTGTTTATAACTTCACAATTAACTGGTAGGCAGTGGGCACTGTTGCTCTGGGTCAGTTGTCAAATGGATCCTGGACATCTCAGTAAAGAAATCTAACAGCCCTTCACCATGAGGCTGCTGGACCCCTGCATCTTGCCTCACTGTCCCCCAGGTACCTGGAGTGGTGGTCCCATGTGTGGACTAGGATATTAAGCCCCTCAGGCTCTCCTGTTTTGGAGTCTTTGGTGGCCCTGGTGGGTTCTGCTTGCCTGTGTCAGTGGGTGCTGGTGATTCAAAAGGGACAATGGCATGCCAGGGCAGCACGGAGGGGGGGGTAGCAGGTGGCCCCCACTGGAGATTCCTGGGCTTGGGGGCAGGGCCTCAGACCCTTGGGGACAGCAGGGTTATGTTCGTCCATCCATCCCAGACACAGAGGTCTTCACATCATGGTCCTTGGCTGTCACCAGCAGCCACCTAGTCAGGAAAAGCCTCCAGGATTCTGTTTCCAAAAAGTCAAGAGGGACCATCTGTGGACCTGGCCTGGGCACCATCTTGGTTCTCATCTTCTGATGATGGATAAACACAACTTATGAAGCAATAGCCCAGCTCGGGGGTCACACACCTGCCATCTCAGCTCTCAGGAGGCTGAGGTAGGAGGATCAGGAGTTTGAGGCCAGGCTGGTCTTCATAGCAAGATTCTGTCTCAAAACAAGACAAAAAGCACTCTTCTGCACTACTCTCTCAGGTCCCCTCCCAGGGCCACAGAGTGGAGGCCCCGGGGTGTGCTGTATTTTTGGCAGAGCTCAGATCCATGGATGCTGTTGGCAGGACACTCTGATTCTCTCTAGGTGAAAGCTGCCATCCTGCGGCCATCAGAGGCCAAGAAGCAAGAAACATGTCAGAGGGAACACCTCACAGTGGGGTGGATAGAACTTACCTTTGGAGGAGAGGCATAGAGTTCTCTCTCTCTCTCTCTCCCCCTTTTCCCAGACAGGGTCTCACTATGTAGCCCTTGCTATCTTAGAACTCACAAAAATCCCCCTGCTTCCTACTCCTGAGTGCTGAAATTAAAGACATATACCACCACTGCTCAGTGCTAAGATTTCTTAACATAGAGATACTCAGGTCGTTAGAGAACTACAGGGGCCTCCTCCCTCCAAATGTCATCTGCCCTTTGGTGTCCCTGGGGACAGGGGCCTCCTCCCACTCAGCTCAGACTATCTAGTCATCTCAGGCAAATGTGTGCTTTGACCCCGGCTTGGAGAGCAGGTGGCCGCAGCATACCCCACCCACTGGGCTTTATTGTCCTAGGGGAACCTCCAGACCCTCTTAGTACCACAGCCATGGATCCTCATCTTTCTTCTGCTCAGACACCAAACTGTCTCCTGGTTGGTGACACAAGAGTCTGAGTTTGGCCTGGGCAGGGGGCAGGCAACTCCTTCCCTTGGAATGAGGTGTCAGTTACAATCTGGAGTCATATCATATTAAAGGAGTTCAGAATGTTGTTGACGACCACCAGGCTGATCAATATGTGTGCAACAGGCTTGTAGTCCCCCAAAGACAGTCAAATGGCAGAATAGGGCATGTCAGGTGGAGACGTGAGGTCAGTCATCACAGCCCTGCTTGGGGTGACAGGGAGAGGGGAGAGTGGGTCACATTCCACAGAGAAGCAGATGCAGCCACAGCCAGGGCCACCAGGCATCTGAGGCTCCAGCTAAGGACAGATGGCAACCGAGCAAAGGGTCTCTCATTGGGTCAGCCCAGAATGCATGTCTGTGTTACCTAGCTGGGACAGAGAAGGGCATCTCGGGGACACCGAGGCCTGGAGTAACCATAAGTAACAGTGCCCACATCCAGTTTTGACATCCACAAGCTCAGAATGGGAAAGAGTCAAGAACCTGCTCCGTTCCAAGATGTGCTCGTACTGCCTTCTTCAAAATAAAACAGTGAAATGTACTCAAGCAGCAAGAGGACCCGGGTGCAGGGGGACATGATGGAGCCAGGTGTCCTCAGGTGGTGGAGGCACAATGAAGGCGGGGCTCCCAGGGCTTCTGATGAGGGCTACATGATGTCGGGAATAATCTCTGTCCATCTCAAGGTTCTGGGTAAATCAAGACATGCTGGAGGGCAAAAGACAACTAGGGTGAGATCTGTGCAGAGGTGGGACGTAAGCTCCCACAGAAAGACTCCGAGGGAGCTAGCCTGTCTATGGAGGGTTCTGAGCAAAGAGAAATGCCTGCCTCCAGGATTTCTAATGTAGATCCACCCGTGTATCCGTCCACCCACTCGTCCAACCATCCAAACACACACACGCACACACACACACACACACACACACTCACCCACCCACCCACCTATCAACCCACCTGCCCATTTGTATCTGAGGCTAGCTGTGCATCAATGCCCTTGTCATGGCTAACGTGTCCCACAGCTGGGAGACAGACCCCCGTCTGTTATACCTTCTGCTGGGGCAGGGCATGCAGATGTTCAGTCATGCAGATTTGAACTGTACTTAGAACATTCCCAAAAATCTGCTGACACCTGTGCTACACGCACCTGGTTTCCTGGTCCTCTGTCGCCTCTGCTGCCCTGTGGGTGAGGAGGAGACAGGGTGTCATTCACCTGTCTGTGACCCTGGGCACTTGTCAGTTATTTGTTGGAGTCAGCACCAGTCCCAGGAAGGCCCACCACCATCTCCTGCTTTTCAGGCAGAAAGCAGGTGTCAGTCTGCACCTGCTGGGTAAGGTACACACCCAAACAGAGGGGAAGCTGTCCAGGTGTCACCAGACTTGGGAGGGCACTGGTCACACCCTGTCTTTTTCCACAGTGCCCTGGGGTCCTGTCTCAGCCTGCCATCCCAAGCACGCTCACCTGTCCTCTTCTTCCACCGTCTCTGGCTTTTCTTCAGACCTGGGAAGGAGGAACTCTGGCTGCGGTGGCCGTGTGCTGTGAACAGAAAGAACCCGGTGACAGGGGGTGGGGGGGGGGGGAGACAGCTGACACTGGGGCTCTGGGAACAAACTGGCCTCTCCAACCTGGGCTCATGTTAGAATTTTGTTCCCCCTGGCATATTGGAAGGAGAAGATGGCCCAGCATGGGACAAATGTTACCCATAATGCAAGGAGTGAGACAACATGTAGCCCAGGCTAGCCTAAAGCTCACTATGTAGTAGAGGATGACCATAAACTCCTGATCCTTCTGCCTCCTCATGCCAAGTGCTGGTACGCTGGGCCTGTGCTGCCACACTGGTTTATGTGGCTCTGGGGACGAGGTCCAATGAGGCCAGCACTCTACCAACTGAGCTAAGTGCCAGCTGCTGCCCTTCCAAGTCCAGGCTTGGGAGATGAGGGTAGCAGGAGGCGAGCTTACTGACCCACAACACCTCCCATCCCAGCACTGGAGACCGAGGCATGGATTCTAAGGTCAGCCTGGGTTGCCAAAGGAGACCTTGTCTCAAAAAAAAAAAAAAAGTTAAAATGGAATAACCCTCAAGTGGGTCAGCTCCCCTGCTGGGCCCTGCACTCAGGGAGCGGCCATGTGTCTGCAGCTGGAGTGTCTGCAGCTGGAGAGGTGGGGGGGACCAGGGGGGATGCTGGGCTCTGCCCACTGCTACAATGCCTTCCCCATGAGATTACCAGGCTACTACACAGGAGGACTCTCATGCAAGATCCACTTCCAGGAGGTCCCAGAGGCACAGAGGGGCTGGGGAGTGAATGGGCACCCCGTCCCCTTGTCCCCATCTAGCTGGGGGAGGGGGTTAATGTGGGATGGGGGCAGAGTATCTTTGTGGGTTATGGAAAGTTCTGAAGTGGGGGTCAGGGACGGCACGGCCCAGTGACTGCTCTGCTGTACACGGCTATGGGCTGGGACAGATAAGGTGGGGACAGGCCAGTGAGAGAAACAACGGAGACAAGCCCACAACAGCCTCATACCCGGTTCTTCCAGGCCTGGCAGTCGTGTGGTATGTGGCTGTGTGTGGCCGAGCCAGTGCAGACTTAGGGACAGCCTGGGACCCTGGTTATGGCTGGTATTGTTTGTGCGAATGTGAATTCTGGGGTCACCCTGTTTGTGCTCTGAGCTGAGTAAGGCTCGAAACATACATGAGGGAGGTGGGGCCCAGCAAGATGGCTCAGTAGGTAAAGGTGCTTGCAGCCAAGTCTTGATGACCCAAGTTCAATTCCCACTTGATGCAAAGAGAGCTGACCCGTCAGGTGATCTCCATACATGTTCTGTGGCTTGCACATCCACATTCGTGGCAGGGAAATACTAGCTAATAAATGGTTTTCTTTGTTTCTCTCTGTCTTTCTTTTTCTCATTTTTAACTACCTTCCATTAAAAGTGCTGAAGATTGCTGGTCAGTGGTGGCGCACGCCTTTAATCCCAGCGCTCAGGGGGCAGAGACAGGCGAATTTCTGAGTTCGAGGCCAGCCTGGTCTACAGAGTGAGTTCCAGGACAGCCAGGGCTACACAGAGAAACCCTGTCTCGAAAAAAAAAAAAAAAAAAAAACAAACAAAAGTGCTGAAGATTGAGTTCATGTCAGAAAATGTTTCTACAAGAAGCCACCTTCCCATTGTGAACACAAGGTTGCCAGAGTCCCATAGCTTAATATGGAAATTAGGAGCCTGGTTTGGCTAATGCATGTGTATCATCAAGAACTAAAGACTAGGATTCGAACCCAGGGCTGACTCTGGAGACCTCGTCTGAGAGTCTGGTCTTTGTGGGGTGCATATGTGCCCCTGCCTATGTGAGAGGTTCTAGGACAGCTTGTGGGTGAGTCATGTTTCCTTCCACCACATGGGTCTAGAGATCAAACTCAGGTTGTTAGGCCTGGGAGCAAGCCCCAGTGTAGGCCAAGCCATCTCCCTGGCCCAATCCACGTATTTTAGAGGGGGTTTCTCATTGAGCCCCGAGCTTGCTGGTTCAGGCAGGCTGACTGACTGTGAATCCCAAGATCTGGTCTCTATCTCCCTAGTTTTTTACAGATTGGCACTGCTTTGCCAGGCACGTTACATGGATGCCGGGAATCCAAACTCAGCTCTTCACACTTGCAGTCCCCACTCTCCTAGCTGTTTCTCTGTCCAAAGAGCTGAGCCAGTGAGTCTCCAGCAACGGAAGGAAGCCACCAAACCACTGCTCAGATCCCTGACCCTGTCAGGAGGCTGTGCACACTGACCTCTCCCGCTTGGCTCGAAGTCTCTGTTCTTCATATCTGAGAGAAAGAAACACAGGTTCAGTGAGTGAGACACAGGAAGGGTGGGACCATGCCAGAGCTGTGAGGGCCACGGAGCCCAGGCAAAGGGGACTGCAGATACGGATGGGGACCGAGCTTCAGTGTGGGGTTGGCTGAACTCTGTGTTGAGATGAAGTTTCAATGTTCAATTTTCTGTAACATGTAACTTTTAATTTGATTTATTTAATAAGGTTTATTTAACTATATTAAAGCGGGTGCGCTTAGCATGCAGTTCCTACAGTGGCCAGGAGGGGCATCAGGTGCCCAGGAGCTGGAGTTACAGGGGTTTGTGAGCCACTGTGTGGGTGCTGGGAACCAAACCCCTGTCCTCTGAAGGAGGACCAGGCTCGATAACCACTGAGCTGTCATTCCCCCACAATAGTGCTATGTCACTCCCAAACTCAGGGACCCTAAGGGTCAGAGGAACACTTACTGCAGGACACACTCTGGCAGCTGCACGTGCTCCATGGGAATGAGCTGCCCCAGCTCCTCCAAGCTGTGCACATACTGGATTTTACTGATGAACTTGACACTGATGGGGGACAAGAAGGCAGACAAGGGGTCACCAGACAGCCTGTGTCCCACCCAGTCTGCCAAGTTGCCCATGCTGGCCTCGAACCTATGATCCTCTTGCCTCAGCCTCCTCTCTAGATTTTCCTCATGGATTGTCCCAGTGGCTAGTGTGGATTGTGATGAATGACAAACACTTCAGATGTGGTTTTTTTTAGAAACTTTTTAAAAAAAGAATTATTTATTTATTTTATATATGTGAGCACATTGTAGCTGTCTTCAGACACACCAGAAGAGTTCATCAGATCTCATTACAGATGGTTGTGACCCACTATGTGGTTGCTGGGAATTGAACTCAGGACCTCTGGGAGAGTATTCAGTGCTCTTAACCGCTGAGCCATCTCTCCAGCCCCCTAGAAACATTTTATTAACATTTAGTCATTGTATGTGCACAAATAAAAGTCAAGAAGACAGCTTGAGGGAGTCAACTCCGTCCACCTAACATTTGGTCTCAGGTATTGAACTCAGGTTGTCAGGCTTGGTAGCAAGCTCCTCTACTCATAGAACCATCCTGCCAGCCCTTTGGATACATCCTTATTTAAAAAAAAAAATCTCTACCTAGCCTGCTGGTACATGCCTGCCATCCTGGCACTCAAAGAGCTGAGGCAGGAGGATTGCCATTTTAACACTGACCTATCCTAATCCAGTTTTAAAAACAAGGGCCAGAACAGATGACTCTGTTGTGCAAGCACAAGACATGAGTTCAAATCCACAGAAGATGCATAAGACACCACATGTGGTGCCCTGCAGCTCGAGCCCCACAGCTGGAGAGGCTGAGATAGGAGGGTCACTGTGTCTTGGACCCCAGGCCTGGCCAGTTCCATGAATCTCAGGCTATGAAGACAAAGTGGTGGGTGGAGATCCACTGACCCTTGGACATGCACCAGGCACAGCTGTCAGACCGGAGTCCGAACTAGGGCAGTCGCCCATATCCCACCTGATGAAGGGCCGGGAGATGGCCAACACGGTGCGGATGAACCAGGAGGGGTGGACGATGATCAGGGACTTTAGATTCTTCCTCAGTCTGTGGGGAGAGGAGAAAGGAAGCCACTGTCACAGACTTGGGGTGCAGGGAGCCCAAGGGAGACAAGGTAGACCAGTTGCCTGCCCTTTCTCCACAGCCTGTCAGTCATCCCAAGACCTCTTAACAGGCTGCACCCTCACACTGCAGAGCCGGCCTTCCAGCTGAACAGATTTAAAGACCCTGGACCTATGAACACCAGGCAGCAGGACGGCCAGTGTGGCCTTTACACACATACACACACACACACACACACACACACACACACACACACACACACACACACATACACACCCTGCACAGTCTTGAATTCTAAGAAGTACTTTCAGGTTTTAAAAATCTGTTGGAAGCTATTTAGGAAACCCAAAGGTGAAAGAGCCCAGCACTCACTCACAGACAGACAAACAGAAATAATACAATTTGATCACAGACTGGAATATTACTCAGCCATGAAAAGGGAAAGGCCTTCCTTCTGATGCCTCTCCAGAGAGGTTGACCCTCGAGGACTCAATGCTCTGTGACATGGATCAGACACGGAAGGCCACACACTGTCCGGTGGTCCCTAGAGTCATCAGCCACCAACAGGTACTGGCAGGATGCTAAGGTGACAGTTCTTCAAAGCCTTGTTCACCTTGGCCTTGGGCTTCTGCCCCCAGAACTGATTAAGAACGATGTTGCTGGTTAAACTTCCTGCCTTGGTGCCCCACCCCACTCCACCCCAGAATTCTCACCTCCTGTCAATCATGTGGTAACACTTCTTCAGCCAGCCAATGCCGGGCATCCTCCTACGGGGCGTGGCTCCGTTCAGATACACGATCATGTAGTCCTCAGCCACGAGCAGCTCTAGGCTGCTGATGACGTACCTGCCCAGGGAGTGGGAAAATGGGGTTCCAGTGTGGGGACACTGAGGGTCAGGGCCTGTGTGGAACCCAAATGTTATCTCTATGCTCACGGCTTCCATCTGCCTTGCTGCTTGGGTTTTGGGAAATAGTCTTGCTTTGTAGACCAGGCCAGCCTGGAATTCACAGAGCTCTGCCTGCTTCTTCCTCCCCTCTGGGTTGGGGGGCACCAACTTACAGGAAGAGATTCTCCATGATGTAGTGATAGTCTGGGGAGCTGCTATCTGGCAGGAAGCAGGCTGCAAAGACGATGATGGCGTTGAGACCTTCCCCGTAGTACCCTGGGAAAAGGCATCCTCGTGAGTGTCCCAGAAGCCCAAACTAGATCATGCCCCCCCCCACTCCCTGAGCAGTGCCAGCTGGTAGGGGAAATGATGCCCACCACCATAAGCACCCCAGTGGGTTGTCAGTCCATCTGTGCACCCCAAAATTTGAGAGGGCTCAATGTTTCCACCAGTTAGACGAGCCGAAGGTCCACAGAAGACCGCTGACGGAACCCTAGTCGCTATGCGCTCCCGAGCGACATGAGAGGAGAGGGTACCCCAGGACGAACGCACCTCCGTGGGTGACCACCTTCATGTAGGGCCGGATCATATGCAGGTCGATGCGATGCTCTTGCTCGCCAATGATGACGGTCCGCCACAGACGACCATTGGCCACACTGCTGTCCTCCGCAGAGCCGTCCCCAAACAGGTCTGCGCTGTCACCAGGCATGTTTTTGGCGGTGGCCACCGGGGTGTCATCTGCCAAAGGGTCGGGGGGAGGTGTGAATCCAGGTGTCTTGTCCTAGCACCCCTTCTCTGCATGAATGCGTGTGCATGTGCACCAGCAGTGCGCGTGTGTGTGCGCACGCGCACACGCACACACACACACACACACACACACACACACACACACACACACACACACACACTGATCAGTCTCAGCTGGGAACATGGCAGCATCTAGAATCCTGGGAGACAAACCTCTGGGAACACCTGCCCTAATACAGGAGCATGAAGCCCAGGTTCAGCCCTGCATGCTGCCAGGACCACTGGGTATCATTCTAAAATATTAAGGCTGGGTGTAACTTCATGTGCCAAAAGGTGGTGAGACCCACCCTGAGTGTGGCCACCACCCCAGGCCCTGAGGCCCTGGACTTAAGAGAGAAGCAAGCTGAGCTACTGGCAGCCATGGTCAGCTGCCTCGGTCCCCTGCCTCCATTCCCTCCAACTGTGACTTGCTCTGGCTATATTACCATCTTCTATGGGAAGCTGCCATGATTGCACCTAAGCCTGATTCAGCTACCACCCACCGAGGACTCCATCAGACCTCAATCAGCTGTTTTGCTCTCTCTCTCTCTCTCTCTCTCTCTCTCTCTCTCTCTCTCTCTTTCTCTCTCTCTCTCTAATATTGAGAGATAAATCAGGTGTGATAGCACATGACTAATCCCAGCACTTGAGAGGTAGAGGCAGGAGGAGCTCCATGAGTTCGAGGCCAGCATGATCTAAAGAGTGAGTTCCAGGACAGCCAGGGCTACACAGAGAAACCTGTGTCAAGGAAAAAGCAAATGAATAAATAAAAATAAATGAAATTAAAAGGGCCTCTGAGCTGGGCAGTGGTGGTGCATGCCTTTAATCCCAGCACTTGGGAGGCAGAGGCAGGTGGATTTCTGAGTTCGAGGCCAGCCTGGTCTACAGAGTGAGTTCCAGGACAGCCAAGGCTACACAGAGAAACCCTGTCTCGAAAAACCAAAAAAAAAAAAAAAAAAAAAAAAAAAGAAACCCCCCCAACCACCCCCCAAAAAAAAACCAAAAAAGAAAAGGGTCTCTGAGCACATAGCCTTCTCCAGCTGCCCCCTCCCATCTCGATTTGAACACTACTTAGTCATCGTCCTGGGCCCTGCAGGTGCTGAGTGAGAAGACTCTGTCCCTGCACCTGGGTTGCTCCCTGACTGATGTCTGGGATTTGTGGCCATCCATCTAGACTGCTCTAGGAAGGAGGGAGGACATCAGGGAGGCTGATAGAGAAGGAAGAAGAGGGAGGGACAGTCCCACCTGCACACATCTCCTGGTTTACAAGGCTCCGTGCTTAACTGAACCCCATTCTAGAACCTTCTGTTGACGTCTAGTTTCCTCTGCCCCCTGCAACCCGGTGGATAGGGTCCTAATGGACCTTGCTCATCTGTGGAAACCACAGAGAGAAAGTGGCCGCTGGGGCCAGAAGAGGCTGAGTGAAACCAGGGGGGGACGGGGCGGCTGCTAAGTGAAGTCGGGGGGGGGGACAGTGCCCCCATTACCTTCCCACTCGAGCTCATTGCCATTTCCCAAGAACTCCAGAGAGTCAGTCTCGTCTGGCGTCTCAATGTCGTCCACATTGATGTCCAGGTCATCAGGGGTGTCGAGGAAGTCGTCGGACAGCAGAGAGCCTTCGCTTTGGTCCAGGGAGATGTTGATCTCTGGGGCCACCAGCGTCTTTCTCTTTCGATGTGCTCCGCTCAAGTTCAGGGTGGAGGGAGGTGCTGCCAGGACCACAAGCGAGAGAGAGCTCACTCTCCCGGGCCACAAGACAGGGTCTCGTATAGCCCGGGCTGACCTCAAACTCACTATATAGTAAAGAATGGCCTTGAACTCCTGGCATCCACCTTCCGATGCTGGGTGACAGGAACCAGGGTTCACCCCTGCCTAGAACTCAAAGTGAGGGCCGTGGTCGGGGCGGCCATACTAAAATTTCTGGCAATCCCCCTGCCTCAGCCTCTCCATCTTCTGGAACTTTGGGCAAGTCCCTCCATGCTCAGACACAGATTTAAATACTTACATTTTGTGTGTGCGGGTGCATGTGGGTGCATGGGCAGAGCCCTTCGAGGGGTCTCCCCAGGCCCTCTCCACCTTGAGTTTTTGAGATGGGGCCACTCACTAAACCTGGGCATCACTGATTAGGATAGACCAGCTGGGCAGCAAGTCCCAGGCATCCTCCTGTCTCCACCTGTGCAGCACTAGCATTACAAATGAACTCCACCATGCAGGTCCTCTCTCCCCCAGGTTCTGGGAATCTGGACTCAGGTGCTTATTGCACTGAGCAACCCCACCATTTAATGCTTCCCGGCCTCCGAATTGGAAGCCCATTACGTGCATTTAGTCTCTGGGGGATTAGAGGCAGAGACATCAGAAAACCAACTTAAGGACTCACAGTAAGACATGGTGCCATTTTCAAGGGGAAGTTCTCAATCCTGGGCCTTGGTGCACAACATGCCCCCCCCCCCCATGCATGCAACCTCGGGCACCATCTGCACCCTGAAACCAAGCTCGCTCGCATGTCTGTATGCTTACAGGAGGAGTCTTCCACTGTACCACCCAGTCGCTCCATCCCGGTGTCTTCTGGGAGTGGTCTGCAGAAGCCACCAGGGACCAGAGTCAAAAATGCAACAAGAGGTACAGCCAAGGGAGTTGAGAGAAAAGAAAGAAAGAAAGAAAGAAAGAAAGAAAGAAAGAAAGAAAGAAAGAAAGAGAGAGAAAGAAGGAAAATGCCGTTAGATCAAGACAGTAATGCCCCAGACTCCATCCACTCTTCCTCAAAACAGAGTTCCAGAAGCACCTATATAAAAGGATGCCTTTCAGAAGAGGCAGGGCCCCAGCCCTTCGCTGGGGGTTCTGGGCAGGAGCTCCACCCCTGAGCCAGCACCCATTCCCTCCAACAAACACTTGAAGGTGTGGTCCTGTTTGTCTTCTCTTGGCGACCTTAGAAACAGCAGGAAGCATATTTCACAGAGAGAAAACTGAAACAAGAACACCCAGGCTCAGGGTCACTGCGTGGAGTGAATTTGTGCCCTCAGCTTCGGTGCCTGCTCTCTGCTGGGTGGTAAGCACGGTCAGTAATTCCTGTACTTCAGGATGGCGCCAAACAGGCAATCCTCTTACATCAGCTTCCCAGTTTCATCGAGACCTTGTCTCCACAATAATAAATAAATTGATAAGTAGGTATTTTAAAAATTAAAATTCAGTGCTGGAGAGAGAGGGCTCAATGGTTAAGAGCATTGACTGTTCTTCCAAAGGTCCTGAGTTCAATTCCCAGCAACCACATGGTGGCTCACAGCCATCTGTAATGAGATCCGATGCCCTCTTCTGCTGTGTCTGAAGACATCGACAGTGGACTTGTCATATATATATCTTTTAAAAAATTAAAGTCCAGGAAGGGGTGGTTTGCACCTTTAATCCCAGAACTCAGGAGGCAGAGGCAGGCAGATCTCTGTGAGTTCGAGGCCAGCCTGGTCTACAGAGTGAGTTCCAGGACAGCTAGGTCTACACAGAGAAACCCTGTCTCAAAAACAAAAATTAAAAATTAAAGAAGATATACATATTCATGTGAGGCTGGGAAGATGATCAACAGGAGAACAGAAGTTCAAGGATATCCTTAGCTACATAGGAAACTGTAGGCCAACCTGGGCTACCTGAGACCCGGTCTCAAAACCAAACAATGAAAAGCTGGGCAAGTTCTAGACTACAGGCCACACCTCCAGCCTCTCCTCTGTGTGGCCAGACACTAACCCCTCAGTTGCCCTCCCATGCCACAGTGCTGGATAGAAGGGGAGCCATACTGCTGGATAACCTTGCATTTTGGGACAGGGTCACCCACTGGCCCGGAGTTCACAGATTCAGCTAGGTTGGTCCAGGCTGGGTGCGTGATGAACCAAAATTCTTGCCCCTGCCTCCCCAGCACAGATGTCAGAAGCCCACCCCTCACCCAGCTGCTCATGGCCCCTGGGGATTTGGAGTCAGGTCCTCACACTAGCAAGTGAGTTAGTCATTAACCCCAGTTTTGGTTTTGGTTTTGTTGGGTTTCTCTTTGTATATCCCTGCTGACCAGTTCACTGTGTAGACCAGGCTGGTCTCAAACTCACAGAGATCCCCTATCTCTGCTTCCCAGATTCCAGTGAAGCAAAGCTGGGTTAAGTGGGCCGCAGAGACTGGAGAGGGGCGTTTGAGATGTCCGGCATAGCGCTGGGGGTAAATTCAGAGAATACCTGGAAGCTTGACCAGGAATCATGGGAAAGTGAAATGAAAAAGATACTTATCTACCTTTATCTGGTTTTGCTTCCTGTGGGTCAATCAGGAACGAAAACATTGGTTGGAACATTCCAGAAATAAACATTCAGTCAGTTTTCGGTCCTGTGAGTATCCTGATGGCATCCTGTTGTTTTTCTGTCACAAGTCACTGCTCAAGCTCGAGCGTCCCTGTGTCTGCTGTTTACTATGTTGTCCATCACAGACACATGGCCTGTATTTTATATACTGAGTAATAGCTCCAGAGTGTCATTATGTGGCCGTTCAATGTGCCCAAAAGAAATGAGTTGAGGAGAATTTGGAAAACTTTGATGTCACCAGGTAGTGGTGGCGCACACCTTTGATCCCAGCACTTTAATCCCATAAGCAAGCAGATCTCTGAGTTCAAGGCCAGCCTGGTCTACAGAGCTAGTTACAGGATAGCCAGGGCTACAAAATGAGCCTGTTTCAAAACAAAAACAAAGAACAAAAAAAGGAACTCATTGTCTTCAGGCTGGGAAGGGCCAGAGCTGTAACCCAGTAGGAGTGACTCTGGGGCTCCACCCCCAGCTTCACGTAAACCAATCATGCTGAGAGCACTCATCTTCTTAGTTCAAAGTCAGCTTGGGCTACGTGAAACCCTGTCCTAACATGAAACCAGACATGCCCATTCTCTCTCTGTGTTTCTGTGTCTCTCTCTCCAGTGACCTGTTGGGTTTGACTTGGGTTTGTCCCTAGGAACGGACACACCCCCTGGGCCAGATCCCTGCCTGAAAGGCTGTGCACACCAGGGCCTCCGTGAGGCTGCAGCTGGGCCAGAGTCCTCAGGCCTGGTAGGCCAAGCACTAGGCTGGCATGGGGTAGCATGCCACAAGGGGGTATTTGTCCTGAGATGGGTGGGGACACTTACTACCAGTGGTCTCATGGATAAGGGCACCCTTGGCCGTGCACAGCTGGACATCACTTGGTGGCCAGGGAGGCTCAGGGGCTTTTAAAGAAATTCACACTTCTGCCTTTTGTCTCTTGGTATCAAGAGTCTCATGTAACTCCGGGGAGCCTTGAATTCCCAAAGTATCCAAGAATGATGTTGACTGAACTCCATGGTCCTTCTGCCCCCACCTCTGAGTGCTGGGGGATGACAGAGATGACCTTGTGTGTTTCTGGGATGGAGGCCAATACTTCTTGCATGTTGGATGCATGCTCTGTCCCGGTCCTCTGACTTCCAAACTTCATATATATGTTTTCTTTTTTAGTTTTTCGAAACAGGGTTTCTCTGTGTAGCCTTGGCTGTCTTGGAACTCGCTCTGTAGACCAGGCTAGCCTTGACCTCAGAGATCTGCCCGCCTCTGCCTTCTGAGTGCTGGGGTTAAAGGCGTGTGCTCCCATGTCCGCAGCAGTAAGCTTTCCTACGCACTGAGCCATCTCTCTAGCCGCCTCCTTTAATTCTTTAATGCGTATCTTTCCTGTATCTTTAATGCTTTTTGCTGTTGTTGAGCTGAGGTCTCTCTGTGTAGCCCTGGTTGACCTGGAACTTGATCTGTAGACCAGGCTGGCCTCAAACTCAGAGATTCCCCCTGCCTCTGCCTTCTGAGTGCAGGGATTAAAGGTGTGTGCCTCCATCACCCAGCCATATGTGTTTTTTAACTCTGTGTAGCTCCATGCTCACTTTGTTGTAGCAGTGAATTAGTTAAACCACTTTGGATTCCAGTGGGTTGCACGCACACCACACCTGCCCATGAGCTTTCTGGATTCACGAATGAAACGCGCACACACACACACACACACACACACACACACACACACACACACACACGGTAATTTTAATATGCCTTGACTAGCTCAATGATTGGGTACTTCTAAATTTCCCTGTGGCTAGCAAACTGTCCCCTCTGATATTCCTATGTTAACATCTTTTAAAATATGTATTTCATCTCTGCTACCTCAAACCCAATCAGGGGAGTGTCCCCTAGGGCCACTTTCCTGAATTTTTACATGGCTGGTTTGGTTCTTTCTGGCAGCTCTTCTGTCTAATCCCTCTGCTTCCTCATCAAGGTGATTCTGCCTCTCTCTGTGTGTCTCTGTCTCTCTGTCTCTGTCTTCCTCTCTGCCTGTCTCTGTCTCTCTGTCTCCATCTCTGTGTCTCTCTCCCTCTCTGTCTCTCTGTCTCTGTCTTTCTCTCTCTCTGTCTCTTGCAAGCACAATCTAAAAGTCCCTCCCCATCTCCCTGCCCAGCCAATGGCTATAGGGCAATTCTTTACTATCAGTCTAAGCTGGGGGTGGGGACCCTCAGGTCTGGAAGCACAGCTTTTGGGAGCCAAAATAAGACAACGCATTAGAACCAATCTCCAACACTTAGTCTCCATTTGTTCTTGAGAAAGTGGACAGGACATTGCCAGTTAGACTATTACACCTGGTCAGCCAGCTCCAAGCTCCCACTTTCCCGCCTCCTCAGTTCTGGATACAAATGGCCTCTTGGTTTCTTTCCCCGGGTCTAGGGCTTGAAATGGTTCCTCATGGATACATTTATTGCAAATACTTTACCCTGGGAGTCATCTCCCCAGGACCTGTTTTTTCAAAATAGTATTTCATTTAGCTCAGGCTAATCTATAAGGTACTATGCTGCCTTTGACCATGCCCCAAATCCCTCCTTGGGGGATTTTAGGTAGAGCTCCATCCCGACCACGCCCCCAGTCCCTCACCGGGGGAGTCTAGGCAAATGCTCCACCCCTGACCACGCCCCTACACGCTCACTAGGGGATTTTAGGCTCCATTCCTGACCATACTCCTTTGCTATTTGATGCAGGGTTTTGCTCCGCAGCTCAGGTTAGCCTGAGCTAATTCTCCGGCTCCCTCTGTGGAGAGCTGAGCTGTGAGACTTGGTCATCACACCCAGCCTGGCTACAAGAATTCTGTCTGGAAGTCTTCAAAGAAGCGCTTCCAAAAGGCTCTGACACCACCACCAATTGCTGCGGCTGCTGCCAGCAATGGCCGGAGGACCCGATGACAGAGACGGGACGCTGGCACCCTCACCTGGGCAGATCCTCGTCCTGCCATTCATCCCTCATGTCCACATTTTCCATCCTTAGTGTAGCTTCTGTGGTCCCCATGAGAGCTGGAAAGAGAAGCCGTCTGGAAACTTGGTTGACCCAGAAGATGATCTGGGGAAGAAAGCAGACTGAACTAGACAGCCATGACTACAGCCTCCCACCCCCGACACTCGTCTGTGTGGAGCTTTGACTGAACCATCTCACAGTAGTAGAAGCCCAGTCTCACAGATGAGCATACACGGGGCTTAGGACATCTCCGCCTGTGTATGAGCTCAGATGAAGAGTTGAGCCTCTATATACAGCCCCTCCATTGGGACCTGTCAAATCATCCTTCTCCAGAGCAGCCCCAAACCAAGATAACTCATTTTCCCTCCTTTTCTACCAACTTCAACTGTGGAGGAATTAAAAACAAAACAAGTCTAAAACACAGCCAGCCTGTGGTGATGCACACCTTTAATCTCAGCACTCGGGAGGCAGAGGCAGACAGATCTGAGTTCAAGGGCAGCCTGGTCTACATGGCGAGTTCCAGGACAATCATGGCTACAGAGGAAAACCTTATCTTGAAAAAACCAAACAAATAAAATCCACCAACCTCATTCATACTTTAATATGAATGACTGTCAGGATCATTTTTCCCCATGTGATCAACACTTTCAAAAGGGATTTCTCTCTGATTGGCTCATCTCAGCAGCTACCACCACAACTCAATCATAAGACCTGTAGTAAGAATTCTGGAATTTTGGTTTCTTTGGGAAACACAGAAATATTGTAAAAATGTGTTTCGCTTTAATCCCTGGTATGGGGGTTGCTTCAGACTGCAGCAGCTAAGATTTGCCTAGTGCTCTAGCAGAGGCAAGGTTTTCCCAGCTGCAGATAGTTTTCGTGACTGTGTGACCTCTGGAATTCTGGGGACTTTTCAGAGACTATATAAATGCTAGAGCCCAGAGACAGAGTGGGTGGGTTGTGATTTGTTAGTATTTGTGGCCAAAAAAAAAAAAAAAGAAGCAAAAAGGAAGAAATTAGGTTGAGGGATCTCTCTCTCCTCCCACCCCTCCTTCTTTCTCTCCTATGTACTGTTGGGTTGAAACTGGGGGTGGGGAAATAAAGAGTGGGGGAAAGAAGAATCTACAAAGTAGCAAAGGCCAGCTACAAGTGTTGCCCAGTGTGGGACTCTGTAAAGAAAAAAAATGGACCCAGTACTCGGGAGGCAGAGGCAGGTGGAATTCTGAGTTCCAGGCCAGCCTGGTCTACAGAGTGAGTTCCAGGACAGCCAGGGCTACACAGAGAAACCCTGTCTCGAAAAACCAAAAAAAAAAAAAAAAAAAAAAAAAAAAAAAAAAAAAAAAAAAAAAAAAAAAAAAAAAAAAAGAAAGAAAAAGAAAAAAAAAAAAGAAAAAGAAAAAATGGAAACATTGATTCCAGATGCTGTAGAGGAAACAGCAGAGGAGGAAGAAATGGATTTTCCCCCAAGATGTCAATAAAACATTTATTGCAGCTGATACCACTGGGATATCTGCTTTGCTCCCAGAGATTTTCTGGTTGTTTTTTTTTTTTCCTTTTATTCTTCTTATATTATTTCAAAAAAAAGAAAAAAGAAAAAAAGGTTGGAAGAACGGCTGAGCAGTTGGGAAAGTTGCAGGTGAAAACAGAGAGGCCTGAGAAACAGCAACAACAGAAAAAAACGACTGAAATGGGAAACAAAAGGGGTCACAGAGTCGGCGGTGCAACCGGAGAGGTCGAGGGTGCAGATGGCGGTGCTTGGGAAGTGAGGGACACCAGAAAGAGAGAACAACAGGGCGCAGTCTGGGTGACTGAGAAAGACAGCAAGTGGGTGGGCGTTTCCTGCAGGTGAAAAGAGGGGAAAAACTTCTCCAGAGGAAGGCTGGGTCAGAGAAAAGCTGGAAAAGCAGGAAGACAGGCTGATGAAACAGCCCATTGGAAAGAAAGGGTTAATCTGGAACCACTTGCCAGAGTCAGGGAAGGGGTGGCCTGGGGTTAGGAGACCACCATCAGCTTTCCCAGTGTACACACACGGCATAAGCCTACTAATGGTGGGAACAAGGTTACGATGAGACAGGATGGTGTCCTATAGAAATGATAGATCTGAGGCCTCTTAAAGAGGTCATGATTTCATATGGGATGCACTTGCCTTATGTGAAACAAATTCTAAATGACTGGGCTACTCAAAATAGAATTATCCCTGCGAACAAGGCATCTCTAAGGGCAACGATTTTTTTAAAAATATAAACTAAGCCGGGCAGTGGTGGCGCACGCCTTTAATCCCAGCACTTGGGAGGCAGAGGCAGGTGGATTTCTGAGTTCGAGGCCAGCCTGGTCTACAGAGTGAGTTCCAAGACAGCCAGGACTACACAGAGAAACCCTGTCTCAAAAAACAAACAAACAAACAAACAAACAAACAAACACACACAAAAATATATATAAACTAGAAAGAAGGCCTAGTCTTCTAGGGTGTGCAGGCAATGTGGCAAGGGTTGCCACTGAACCAATGAGGGCAGGTCCAAAAATGATATTCAAGGTCATTTCTTACCACTGAGACATGGCCCTGGCTTGAGGCCCCGAAGCAAAAATTACAGGCCATTTCAGTCAAGGAATAACATGCAACAAAGAGGAAAAAAATTAAAAATCCCAGAGATAGAATCGATAGTGCTCTGCTGACTTTAAATTTTCTGAATGTTAATGAGAAAGGAATAACAGCAGCTGAGAGACACTAGATTACAGGAAAAAAAACTGTGAAATTAAATCAGCCTATGAATTATAAGGCTGTGTTAACATCAGAATGAAAGACTGCAAACGTAAACGGTTTGCATTGAGCATGGATTTATTTATATTTCTACAGGAAATGAAAAGTTGTGGATGCCATCAAAACTGATAAAGATTAGAAGTGAACTGGAGAAGGATCCTGAAAACCTTGGTCACTGACCACAAAAACACTTATGAAAATGTCTGTTTATAATTCCTCTACACACAGCATTAATTAATGCTTTAAAAGAGAAAGGAGGAATGTAGTGAGAGTTCTGGAATTTTGGTTTCTTTAAGAAACAGAAATATTATAAGGATGTGTTTTCATTTTAATCCCAAGTGTGGGATGTGGGGCTGCTTCGGACTGCCCACAGCAGCTATGATTTGCCTCGTGCTCTAGCAGAGGCGTGGTTTTGCCAGCTGCAGGTAGTTTCTGAGACTGTGTGGCCTCTGGAATTCTGGGACTTTTCAGAGGCTGTGTACATGCCGGGCCCTGAGGTGGTGTGGTTGAGTTGTGGTTTGTTAGTGGCCAGGACCGAAGAGGAAGCAAAAGGAAAGAAATTAGATTCAAGGATTTTCCTAATTCCTCTCTCCCCTGTAACCTGCTTCTCTTCTATCTAGTGATGGGGAGGGAGTGAAAGTGGGGGGAGAAAGCGGGGGGGGGAAAGAACCCCCAAAGAAGCAAAGACTGGCTACCAGGATGTACATAGTGGAAGAGAGAACTGACTACCAGGTTAGGTCCTGACCTCCACATTTCATCTGTCAATGCCTCAGTTTCCCTGTCTGTTAGTAGGTTGAATAAGTCATGGCTTTTGGGGGTGTCCCTTGAGCCTGTCATCTCTCATTCCCACACCCCGTAAGAATCAATTGTTTGTGTGTACGCATGGTGTGCACATTTAGATTGTGGTCACAGGTCAACACCTGTGTCTTTGTCACTCTGCGCTGTACATTTTGGGGCAGAGGCTCTCTGCACCTGAGTCCCAGGACCCTCCAGTCTTGGCTTCCCTAGGGCTGGGATTCCTTTTTTTGTTCAAGACTTTGTGTGTATGTGTTTGCCTGCATAGATGTCTGTGCACCATGTGCATGCCTTGTACCTTTGGAGGGCAAAAGAGAAGGTGTTAGATTTCCTGGAGCTGTAGTTACAGGTAGTTATGAGCTGCCATGTGGCTGCTGGGAGTTGAACCCAGGTTTTCTGTAAGAGCAGCCAGTGCTCTAACTACTGAGCCACCTCCCCTCCAGCTCCAACTGTAATTATTTTTTGTAGGTGTGTGTGTGTGTGTGTGTGTGTGTATCTGTGTGTAACTCTCGTTGTGTAGCCCTGGCTCTCCTGAACCTCACTATGTGGTCCCACCTCAGCCTGAGTGCCAGGATTAAAGGTGTACATCATTGCCAGTTTGGTCACCTTTACAATTAGCTATCTATTTTGTCAGTGTGTGGGGTGTTTGTACTTCTTTGGCTATTTCAGGGAGGTCAGAGAACAATGTGGAGGTCTTGGGTCTCTCCTTCCACTATGTGGGTCCCGGGCAGCAAACTCAGGCCAACAGATGTCTCTGCTGGCTCAGCTCTGTGCTTCCAGAAGCCACCAGAGTGCTGTAGATCAAACTCCTGTTGCAAGGTGAGCCCTTGCAGCTTTGTGAACAGATAGTTACAACCGGGCAGGTTCTTCCACCTCCCTCTCTGGCAAGGCACTGGACAGTGTGGTGCTGTGGTGCCGTGGAGACTCCTCAGACTGTCAGATGGAAGCACTTCATGTTGGCAGCCAGTATTGGGAGGACAGACCCCCCCTACACACACAACTAGGAACGCCCCCAAACCAAACCCTGGCACCAACAGGGCCATGTCTACTACATCATGTTTTTCTTATTTCCATGTTGACAACAGGATTCCAGGGTCCAGACTCCGGACGGACTATGTCATCCCTAGTCAGTTCCCTGATTCGATGACAAGGGCCACTGCCTGGCCCAGCAATCAGTGCACACACAGCCACGTAGGGCTGGTAGCTGGGGTGTGTCTCCAGCAGCCAGTAGATGATGGCCAGCAGCAGAGACAGTGCCTGGGAGATTCAGAGCCTGGGGGAGGCACGCGGCCCACTTGAATGTCATCGCCCATTCATGAAGAAGACAGTGAGACACAGTAGAGGAGAAAAAAAAAAATCTGTTCTCCAGTGTGTCCCCAACATGGGGTGAGCAGCGGCCTCCCCAAGCACTAAGTCAAATCCATTGTGTCTGTGCAGGGAGGTGACACGGGTCCTCCATGGCCCCCGTGACTAGGAAAGGACCACTCATCTACACACTTCTAAGGTCTGGGTGTGGTGGGTGTCCAATGGATGCCAGGTGACAGCGAGAGACCTGGAACTTCCCCAAAATCCAGAATAAACAGTGCAGGTCCCAGCCGGTGGCCAAGCTGCTAAAAAACCCACCCTTTTTAATGTATATGCAATGCTGATTTCTCCTGCAGTCAGGGTTATAAATAGAAAACACCCGACACCGGATGGGAGGTTTACCGCCCCCAGGATGCTCCGCGGAGAACTGGGGCTCTAATCCTTGGGTTCTGCATTCCCCTCACCCTACCCTCGACCCTCCTAGCTGGCGCAGCATCCGCGCTGGGGTGCCATAGCATTTCCCCAGTAAACCTTTCCATAGCTGGGCTGGAAGCAAGGGACAAATGATAATTTAAATTTCCAGTTTGCAAAAGGCCCACTCACCTCGGTGGCGGCGGCTGCCTCGGCGCTGTCACTTGGACACAAAGGCGGGCATTTCTCGGTGGTACCCAGGCAAGGGGCCTGGCGGAAGGATGCTCAGGACCAAGTCCACATCCGAGGAAGGTCACCCAGGGCGACGTGGCCGCGGCCCAGCTGGCCGGCCCAGCTGTAGAAGGTGGCTCAGTGGGTTAGTAGCAGCATCCTTGTCCCCCTTTAGTCTTCGTGTCACCCGCCATCGCAGTCCAGGCCTGCCGCAGCTCTGGCTTTTCCCTTTCTGATGGCTGACGCTCTGTCTGCCCTCAGATAGTGGAGGAAGCTGCTTTTGTGTGCAGGGGGCGGGCCCAGGCCTGATAGACAGTTCCAGCATCCCTGCCTGCATCCTCATCTCCCCATTGGCTGAGGGGAAAGCAGCTCTCCCAGCCATGCCCAGAGCAGGTGCTAAATAAATAAATAAATAAATAAATAAATAAATAGATAAATAAATTTATTTATTTCTGAGATGGTGCATCTCACTTATGCAAAACCGCAAGACAAAATAAATAAATGAACAAACAGCCGTGGCCTGGCTCTTACGAGATGGGGTGCAGGGAGCCTGCAGGACTCTTTGGTATGGGGAAAGAGACGCCCTTGAAATCATCTTTGAGGGCAGAAAAATGGAGGCTTCCAGATCCCCCTTCTAGGGTGAGTCAAAGGGTCCCTCATTTACCCAGGACAAGGCTGGGTGTTGGAATGCGGCGGAACTGGCGGCTTGTTTTAGATGTATTGGGTCTGCGCTACCTTGGGAACAGCGCCCCTGCAGTTGCCCAGAGGAATTCTAGAAGCTGATGGAAAAATAACTTGCAGCTCAGCATCTGCAGTCTGATGGAAAGACAGTTTGCATTCTGGTCTCAAGTACTGGGAGCGCTGAGGCAAGGGGATTGCAAGTTCAAAGCCAGGGCAGACTACGGAGTGAGCCTAAGGTCAGCCTGGGCAACTTGGTGAAACCCCATCTCAGAAGTGAGAAGAGGGGTTATGGGGGATGGTTCAGCGGGTGTGCATGGAGATGTCAGGGAGGAAGGGGGTGGGCATAGAAGCTAGTGCAACTGTGTGCACTGGCAGTCCCAGACCGAAGCAGGCACAGGGGAAGGCTGGGGCTAACTGCAAAGCAATCTGAGAGCCATGGATTTCAACTTCTGCCCTCTGCATGTGCATTGACACAGGTACACACACACCTACAAACAGTTAAAGGGGTGGGGGCGTGGTCAGAAGTGAAGTACTGTGTAGAATCCCCCAGTGAGGGCCTGAGGGCGTGGTCAGGTATGGAGTCTCTTACTAAAATCCCCCAGAGAGGGTCTGAGGGCGTGGTCAGGGTGGAGCTCTGCCTAGCATGGCAAGGGTCCTGGGGAAAATGGAGACTAAGCTGGCGATTTGATTTAGCAGCTGAGACCTGCAGTTGGTTTCCAGATGTTACCAGAAGTAAAAGAGAGCAGAGAAGGATCTTCCCAGTGTCCATAAAGAACTAATCTGCCCAAACTTTGGTCCCTGAAAGTGTGAGAGAATAAATGTTTGGGGTTTAACCCCCACTCCATTCAGTTTACTGTACGTTCTTATTTTTCCAGGTTGGATAGTAGTAGTGGATCTCCAAGGTTTTTTCTGCACATCCTGTGAGCACATCAAGTTCCTTCCTGCCACAGGGCCTTTGCCTGTGCTCTCGGATCTCTGACGTTCATATAATCACATGTGAGTGTAGATCAGATAGACTATCTCTTCCTGACTATAGGTTTGTTCTGGGCATTTCCCACCATGGAAAATGTGTGTCTGCTTGTCTCACTAAGCACAGGCCTCATTCACCTGCCGGTGTAGTCCTAATTCCCACCCACTTTCAGAACCTTCCATCTACCCACACGACAGCTGAGTTCTGTCCCATACTATGTCCATCACCTCCCCACTTCCTATATCCCACTTCCTATGTCTGTCAGTCTGAGGATTTCAGGGATCTCCTGGGAGTGAGAGCCTGGCCTGAGAGTCCTTTTATGTCTGATTCATGTTGCTGACATGCTGCCCGCAAGGGCCATTCTTCCATGTTGGAGTAGGTGTCTGGGTTTCCTTCCATTTTCTGGGCTGAGTATTACTCCATTCTGTGTGTTTCCTTTAGTACCGATAAATCAATATGCACCCTTCTAGAACATGTCGGAAGGTGTTGGAGGACCCCCCGGGGGCAAAAGTCAAGGGCACAGGGCTTGCAATAAATAATAAGTGAAAAGATCATATGTAACTCAGAGAAACTGCCACAGTCCCCCTGCCTTCTAGAAAGACGTGGGCTACACACCTAGAGCCGTAAGCCTTAGAGGCCACACATGCTCAAGACAAGGAATGGTCACATGCCACCCACTGGCCCTCTCAGTCTTGGGATTCCCAAGCTGTCTGTCCACAAGAATCAACCAACTCTTCGCCTTGCTTCACAGAAGAGACCAGGAGGGTGGCGGTGTGCATCAGCAGGTGATAGGGCTTGCCGCCAAAGCCCAACAACTGAAGTTTGATCCCTGATTCCTGGGACTCCACGTGGCGGATGGCAGGTGGGAGGGAGACCGACTTCCCTAGGATGCCCTTTCATCCTCATAGAGGCACTTGACTTAGGCAGCCTGAGCAGGGGGCGGGGCTTGGCCTATGGGCGGAGCCAGGCTGTGGCTCTCAGGGGCTAGGGATGGCAGATTCGAACAGGGGCGGGGCTTGAGCGAGTATGGGGCGGTGCGTCGGGAGCAGGACCCTGACGTCACTCCCGTGGGCTCCGGGAGGACGCGGACATGGCGGCTAGCAGCTCTTCCGGCATCGCGGAGGACACCAGCCCGTCGTCCAGGTAACGAGCCCTGTGGGCGGCGAGGCGCCCCAACCCCGTGGGACTCGGTCCTGAGTCACGGGGAGCGGGGCGGGCTCGAGGCGGGGCGACGGTCCCTGGGGTCTGCGGGAAGGCGGGGCGGGGAGTCCGGGGAGTGACAGGCTGGGTGGGGGCGGGGACCCCGTGGAGATAGGGCCAGCCTAGGAGGGACCGACATGGCGGGGAGGGTGGGGACTTAGGATGGAGGACAGAGCTGTGGGAGGGGACAGACCTCAGAGAGGACCTGAGACCTTGGGGAACCTTCCAACGGGAATAGGGTGGGGTGTTCTGGCCCCTGATGGATAGAATTGGAGTTTCTGGTGTCTGATGTATGGGGGAATCCTCCAGGGAGGGATGGAATCAGGAGTTGTGGTTCCTGATGGATGAGGGACCCTCCAGATGGGGATGGAGTCTGGGGTTCTGTGTCTAATGGATGGGGGAACCTCCAGATGGGTCTGAATTGGGGGTTCTGGTCTCTGACAGATGGGTTACTTTCCAGACAGGGATGGATTAGGGTTCTAGTCCGTGACGGATGGGGGACTCTCCAGATGGGGATGGGGTCTGGGGTTCTGTGTCTAATGGATGGGGGGCCTCACCAGGCAGGGTGAAGTGAGGCTCTGGTCTTTGTAAGTCAGTAAAGGAACAGGCAAGTGGCACAGGCCTCCAATCTCTGAGGAGAGAAGCTGAGGCTGTGTGTGTGTGTCTGAGTTCAAGGTTAACCTGAGCTACAGTGAGTATGAGGCCAGGCTGACTTAAGGAGACATTGTCTCTAAATAAATGGACAAATGAATGTCGGTACCAAGTCAGGAGAAAAAGGACCTGGGATGTGTGTGAGGAGTCGGGGGCTGATGGCTGGGAACTCGTCGTCTTCTGTAGGTGTCTCGGTTAGGTTACTATTGCAGTGACAACACACCAGGGCCAGGAGCTGGTGAGAGGGTCACTGTGGGGACCAGAGTTCCAGGCCTGTGAATCAGGCAAGTCCACCGCCATAGCACAACATACACAAATACACAAACGTTAAAAGGGAAAAAAAGAAGAAAACCTCCAGTCAACAAGCTGGGAAGGAAAGGATTTGTCTGGCTTACACTCTCAGATCAGTATGACAGGAACTCACACGGGGCAGGAACCTGGCGGCAGGAGCTGACGCAGAGGCCATGCAGGGTGCTGCCTACTGGTGTGCTCACCATGGCTTGCTCAGCCTGCTTTCTTATAGAACCCAGGACCACAGCCCAGGAATGGCACCACTCACAGTGGGCTGGGTCCTCCAGAATCGATTGCTAATTAAGAAAGCGCCCTACAGGTTTGCCTGCAGCAGATCTTATGGAGGTATTTTCTCAGTTGGCTTCCCTCCTCTTAGATGACTTTAGCTTGTGTCAAGTTGACAAAACTATTTAGCACAATTGGCCTTTGTCAAATTGACACCCCAATGTGACACTATTTAGCAATAACTCCAGTCCTCAAGATTTCTGGTCAATAAATATACAAAATATATTACAAGCTTCTTTACAAATCAGTTTAAAATTCAGTCTCTTTGGAGCTGGAGAGATGCCCAGTGGTTAGAGCACTGACTGTCATTTCAGAGGATCTGGGTTCGGTACCCAGCACTCTCACCTGGCAGCTCATAACCACTTGTGACTCCAGGGGACCTGACACTCCCTTCTGACCTCCGAAGGCACCAGGTACACATGTGGTGCACAGACAGATATGCAGGCAAGGAAACTCCGCACAAAAAGTAAAAATAATAAATCTTTTAAAATGTATAAAACTCAGTTTCTTTTTAAAAAAATCTCCTCTGTAAAACTCCAAAATCTCTTTAAAAAATTCAGAGTCTCTCAACTGTGGGTTACAAGAGGAAGGAACCAAGATACAGTCAAAATGGAGCAAGCAATTCCAGCAGTGTAGATAACTCATGATCCAGTTATCTGGGACTCACCGTCTTCTGGGCTCCTCTGGGGCTCTGCCCCCTGTAGCACATGCAGTTTGTCTTCTAAGCTCTGGCTGGCTCCACTCTACCACTGTTGCTGCTAGTCTTGGTAGTCATCCCATGGTACTGGCATCTCCAAAACATTGTGGTCTCTGGGTGTAACTGGGCTGCACTTTTGCCAATGGCCTCTCCTAGGCTCCCTTCATGGCGCCAAGCCTGAACTTCTCTGCACGGTCCCTTCAGCCCGGGGCTGTCAACTGCCACTGTGGCTGCACCTTCACCAGTGGCTCTCCCGGCCTCTCACAGTGCCCAGCCTCAGCAGCTCCCCATGACACATCCATGCTTTCAAAACTAGTACCACCTGGGTGACTCTTACTAAGTTCGGCTGCCAGCCTGAGGTAAAGCCTTGGCTACCTCTGGAACACAACTCTGTGCTGACCCTCAGGAAACATGTCCCAGAAGATACCAGTGATGCTGATCTCTTCTGTCTTTCTTTCTTTCACTTGGGCCGACCAGAACCACAGACCCTTAGTTCAGAATTGCAATGGCCCCATGTGGTCTTCCCTGTGAACCTCACAGGCCTGGCTTCCACAAGGCACCCTGTACCATCTGGGAGAGCATCTCCCTAATTCTCTTGACAGCTTCTCAGTCCTCCATAGAACATGGTCAGGTCTGTCTCAGTGAGTCTTCATGACCCTGGCACCAATCTGTCTTAGTCAGGGTTACTGTTGCCATGGTAAAACCCCATAGCCAAAAAAAGTTGGGGCACAAAGCATTTAACTCAGTGTGTGGTTTCACACCACTGTCCCTCATTGAAGACAGGCAGAGCTGATGCAGAGCCTGTGGAGGGGGCTGTTTGCTGGCTTGCTCCCCATGGCCTGATCAGCCTTCTTATAGAACTCCAGACCACCAGCTCAGGGATGGCACAACCCACAATGAGTTGAGGCCTCCCTCATGAATCAGTAATTAAGAAAATGCCCCTACAGGTTTGCCTACAGCCTGATCTTATAGAGGCATTTTCTCAATTGAGGTTCCCTTTGTGATGACTTTAGCTTGTGTTGACTTGACATGAAGCTACTCAGGAAAACATGTGTCTACTCCTTGTCCCTTGGAGACACTCCAAAGGCCTCTGCCTGCCACCAAGACCACCACCCCATCAGCCAGCAGCAGCTGGGCCTTATAGGTATCACCTGGCACCCCGCTAGAGCTTCTGATCTAGGCCCAGTTTTTATAGATACAGGAGACTCCCAGTGACACTGTAGAATGTCAGTGTCACACATCTTTGATGTCTCCTGCCCCCACCTGGGTTCTCTGATATGTCTCAGGTAGCCAGGAGTTTTTCTAAGCTGCCGCTGGGGCCACTCCCAGTGGTTAGAGTACATGGTTTTGGGTTGGGTTCTTAGTGCCACAAGACCCCTCAAACAGAATCACATCACCAGCCTCCCCAGAGGGCTTCCATGGTACAGACAGCCATAACTGGTAGCTGTTGGTGCCATCTACCCAGTGAGTCAGTAGGGGGCCCTGCCTAAAATAAGGGGCTGGGTTCAGAGCAGTGCTGCCCTTACAGAAGGTGTGGGGTGATTCACTGTCTCTGCCTTCAGTTACGGAGCCTGGAGTTTTCTGCTGGCCTCTGGGCACCAGCCACACAAGTGATGTAAGCAAAACAACCATATGCACAAAATAAAACTATCCAGGAACAGCTGGGATAACAGGCCTGCAGCACCACACCTGGTTGCACGTACCTTCAACTATCTGGGTTTCTTGGTCTGTGACTGGATATCAAGCCGTACGGGAGACACAACATTGCAGTTGATTTATTCGTGGTGCATCAGTGTGAAGACCCAGGTTCGAATCCCCAGCATCCATGTAAAATATCAGTTATGGTGACATATACCTATGCTCCTGATGCTGGAGAGATGACACAAAAGGGTCCCCAGGCTTGCTGACCAGATCTAGTTAGGGCAAGCTCTGGGGACAGTGATTCTGGTCTGGCCCCATAGCAGAGAGGCGCTAGCGTGGCCCAGTGCCTGCTCTGGAGGTCCCGTACTGTGGTGACCCAGCTAACCCACCCTCTCTTTTGTGTTCTGGTGGCTCTAGCACCCAGCCATCCTCCACTTCCCCCCTCCCAGCTACTTGGGCCAGCTACACTGTGCAGTCTACCCCCAGAATGGAGAGCATCTCCAGCCTGGCCCTGGCCCCTGCCAGCCAGCCACCTGCGCCTGGAGGAGGAGTCACAGTGGGGTATAGCTGCTCCCAGCCCCACACCAACCAGCGCCCCACATCCAGCAGCCGGCCCCGGGGTCCTGTGCCTACCTCTACATCCACCCACCAGGTACCACAGTACCATCCTATTCAACAAGATTGTATTTAATTTTTTGCATGTATGAGTGTGTTGCCTGCATGTGTGTCTGTGTACCACATGTATACAGTGCCTGTGGAGGCCAGAGAGGAGCGTCAGATGGCCT
This sequence comes from Uromys caudimaculatus, assembly GCA_028551405.1. Classification (NCBI taxonomy): domain Eukaryota; kingdom Metazoa; phylum Chordata; class Mammalia; order Rodentia; family Muridae; genus Uromys; species Uromys caudimaculatus. Next base: position 102,478,075 of record CM052707.1, read on the forward strand.
GGAGCTGGAGTTGAGACACTTGTGAGCTGCTGAGTGGGTGCTGGGAATTGAACTTAG